>JAMXBD010003814.1:0-100909 GCA_024138025.1 Combretum micranthum
ATTGAACTTTTTTCGGTAGAATATATTTTTTATTTTATGAAAAAACGGTTCAAACCACAAACTGAACCGTACGGACTGTTTTTTTTTTGTTCGAAAAAATTAGGACTGAATCGTATAGTTAGGTTCGAATTTAAAGAAAAACCGAACTGTAAATTATGGTGCAATTCGGTTCGAGATGCAAACCGAACCGAACCGTACTGTGCACACCTTAGCTATAACATATTCCATTTCTCAACTAGTAAAATGACTTAGGAAATCTAGATTTATGCACTTTTTACTTTATTGTGTGTTATATTGTCAGCTTTAGAGGATGTTTAGTAGCAATAATTTTGCATAGATTAAAGATAGGCATTTTAGAGCTCATAGAATCTAGAAGTGGTCATACTACTTATACCCCCTCGAAATACTAGAGTTGGGCAAATGGGTTAAATGGGCCAACCCGGCCCGGCCCATGCGGGCTGGTGGGTTAAATAGGCCAATAAATTTTAACCCACTTTAATAAACGGGCCAAAATTTATAACTTTAACCCAACCCATACGGGCTGGTGGGTTAAACGGGCCAGCCCACTAAGTTATAATAAAAAAAGGAAAAGGAAAAAAAGAACCCACACACACATAATGAGATTTCTAAATTTTATTATCAGAAGCAATTTTATAAGTTATAAAATGTATGAACAAAATTGTACTGTATAGAATACACAGGATTAAATATACTTCGTGTATCTTGTAGTAGTTTTGTATGACATAAAATTTTTGAGGCAAATTGTCCCGCAATTTTTAATATATTCATTTATTTATAATTAATATATACATTCATCATCAACTTGTAATGTTTTAACTATCCAATCACATAATGTTTAATACATATTTCATAAACGCACAAATCATAAACCTAACAATAAAACTTTGAATAATAATTTATCACAAAAAGCAATCTTAATTAAAAAACAATCTATGATAAAGTTTAAGTTCACTTATTAAATATATATATATATATGTAAAAGAAGAAACACCAAATTATTTATAATATTTTTACATCTGATAAAATTGAAACTGGTATCTTTATGGTCTAGGAACAAGTTTTGACAAATTAAAACTAAAAGCCTAACTCATTACTTTAATACTTTTTCAAAACCTATTCAACTACGTAGGTTAAAATAGGTTTTAGGTTTCCTTACAAATACCTATACTTATTCATAATTTGAAGACTCATTATACATATACGACAAAATTAAACTGTTCTATTTTTTTAATCTAAAAAAAAAAATAGGCCAACCCGGCCCGTTGCGGGTTAACCGCTTTAACCAGGGTTAAACGGCTATGTTTTTTTAGCCCGCTTTTAAACGGGTTGAAAAAAATCAACCCTAACCTGTTTTAAAGTGGGTTAAACGTCCAACCCACCGGTTATGCCCATTTGTCCAGCTCTACGAAATACCACAATAATCCATGCTGATAGAACACAACCTGATAAAAGTTTTTGCATGATACTATATATCATCTCCTTTACGAACAAAGATCAAACACAATAGAGAATAAAATTGGAATGCAAACCTTAGTCATATTCTTCAATGACACATGTTCCTACAAAAGTTGCACCAACTGATAAACTCTTTTGGTATTTCAATCTATTTTTAAGGAATTTCCAAAGGTAAATATCCAATAGGATTTATCAATAAGGCTAGTGCATCAACTGCGTATGCATTGGTTTTTCCTTAATGTAACTCTTTTTTTATGTTGAACTTAAGTGTTTAATATGAATTTTGATAAGACAATATAATGGACAAATAACCATTTATTTGTTGTAAACTACACTTAATTAGTCAAATATATGTGTGTGCATTGTGCATGTTTGTGCGTGTTTCCTGCAAGATATTGGTAGAAGGCAAGCAAGGGTTGATAGGAGCAGGAACACACAAACAAGTGGTCGAGGGATTATCGAGGGCTAAACAAGTTAAGAGGTCAAGGCTTAATCAAGGCTCGACAATTGAATTTCATGCATGATAAACTTGAGAAGCAAACAGACTTATTGAAGGTTAAGCTTTGGGCTCGACATGCAAAAATGATTGAGGCTTGACTAACTTAATATAAAGCTTGAAAAAAGCTTAAGGGAGTGAGTGCTATCATGGGTCATGTCGAGACCTCAACGTGATGAAGCTTAGGCTTGACAAGTGAAAATTTCAGGCTTAAAGAAGCACTTGTGTGGAAGGCTATTGAAGGTCAAGTTTAGGCGGCAATTAAGGTGCAACAACTATGTTGAGGCACGACCAAGCTGATGTGGAAGAAAGAGAGCCATTGGAGTGCATTTAATGCACAGCAGCTAAGAGAGGTTTATCTAATGGACTTTCAAATTTCAAAGGCTATTTATTACAAAGTCTATAAATCCAACGAGTGGAATAGAGTACCAAATTATTTTATGAGCTCATTAATGCGATAAAAAAAATTCTTTTTCTTGTTCTCTTATATATAATATTTTGCAAATATTAAGAGAGAGAATATTTACTCTAATGCTTAGCTCTTATTTATTGCTATTAATATAAAAGCTCTTAGAGAAAGAGAGAAAATTTATTATAATTTCCTGTGGGTGTAATATTGCTCGTTTTGAGCCAACTCTTTAACATTAATATAATGGTGCTGAAGACCTCGAAAGAGGCAATTGGTGGATTGTGAAGAGTAGGCAAAGGGTCGAACTCTACGTTTAATCTTGTAGCTTGATTTTTCCTCTATCCCTTCTTTATTTTACACATATTATTTATTATTTATCTACAACAAATTTGTTTGAATTTTAATATGGTGTTTTCAAAGTTACTAAAATTGATTTTTGGGTAAATACTCAATCCAACCACCCCTCCCCCTCCCTTGTCGCCACTGTGAGTAATCTTAATGCATTCTCACTTTAAACTGCTAAAACATGGATCTTGGAGGACTCAGCCTTATTAGAACCACTACAAGAAAAAATGCTTTCTGCTGTCTTAGATCAGTTGAGGGTAGTGCTGCTGCTTTTACATCAGAACAGTGGTAGTGCAAGTACAACTATTTCATGCTACCATTGATGCTTTCAAATTCACATAACTCAAAACATAAATTTTATATCTTCTTCTCCTCTTTCCATAGGATATTGAATCATGTGAAACCGAACTTGGATGAGGGAAATATATGCAATTTACAAAAATATGTCGAGCTGCAACTTTGAGCATTATACTACACATGTAGTAACTTCAAGATAATTTTCTACCTTAATAATTTCATAATTTTTCAAAAATCCAAAAATTGAAGTTGTATATCTCTCTATTATTTTTCCATAGGATTTTGAATCACATCAATCGAAGCTTGGATGAAGAAAATATGCACAATTTACCAAAATGTTGAGCTGCAACTTTAAGCACTATATTGCATGTGCAATAACTTCAAGATAATTTTTAACCTTAAGACTTTCATAATTTTGTGAAACTAAAAAAAATGAAGTTGTAAATGTCTCTCTTATCTTTCAATAGGATTTTGAATCACATCAAACAAACTCGGATGAAGGAAATATGTTATGGAATAGGAAGTTTAGGATGGTTTGTATATATGTACATCCATTGCATTGTCATTGAGCATTATGAAATAAAGGCAATTTAAGATGGTTTTTATTTCATATCAATGCCCTTTTTAATTAAATAGCATTGGCACCATTTCCCTTATGTAATGCCAAAGTGAAATGAAGAAGTTTCTTATTTTGTTTTCCATTTATTATGATAATAATCTAATTGTCGTTGGCAGGTTGTTTGAATTGGTTGTGATTATTGCTCATAAGCTGTTACTACAGGTGGATCTCTATTTCACTAGTTTATAAGAATAAAAAGTAGCTTGTTATTAGTAAATGCTATAACATGTTCCATTTCTCAATTGGAAAAATGACTTAGGAAATCTAGACTTATGCATTTTTTACTTTATTGTGTTTTATGTTGCCAGGTTTGGAGGAAGTTTGGTTGCAATAATTTTATATAGATTGAAGATAGACATTTTAAAGCCCATAGAATCTAGAAGTAGTCATGCTACTTATATCCCCTCGAAATACCCCAATAATCCATGCAAACAAAACACAACCTAATGTAAGAGTTTTTGCATGATACTATATATCATCTTCTTCGCGAACAAAGATGAAAGACAATAGAGAAAATAAAACTGAAATGTAAACCTCTGTCATATTATTCAATGATATATGTTCCTGCAAAAGATGCACCAATTAATAAATCCTGTTGGTGTTTCAATCTATTTTAAAGAATTTCCACATGTATATATGTAATAGGATTTATCAGCATGGCTAGTGCATCAATTGTGTATGCATTGGTCTTTCCTTAACGTAACTCTTCTTTAGCCTACTAAAACATGTATCTTGGAGGGCTTAACCATGTTAGAACCACTACAGGAATAAATTTTTGTTGTTGTCTTGGAATACTTGAGGTGTAGTGCTATTATTTTCCACATCAGAATAGTGGTACTACAAATATAGCTATTTTCACACCTAATTTTGCCATTGATTCGTTTCAAATTCATCATAACTTAATAGAAAAAGTTTTAGATCTTCTTTTCCTCTTTCCATAGGATTTTGAACCATATCAAACCGAGCTCGAATGAGAGAAATATGCTTAATTTGCCAAAGCATATCAAGCTACAACTTTTAGCACTATACTGCACTTATAGTAATTTCAAGATAATATTTGAATTTAATACTTTCATAGTTTTGCAAAACTCTAAAAATTAAAGTTGTATGTCTCTCTCTTATCTTTCCATAGGATTTTAAATCAAATTAATCTGAGCTCAGACGAAGGAAATATGCACAATTTACCAAAATGTGTAGAGTCACAACTCTGAGCATTATATTACACGTGCATTAAATTTAAGATAATTTTTTACCTTAATACTTTCATAATTTTACAAAAATCAAAAGTAAAAGTTATAGATCTCTCTGTATCTTTCCACAAAATTTTGAATCACATCAAACCAAGCTCAGATGAGGAAATATGCACAATTTACCAAAATGTTTTAGCTGCAACTTTGAGCACTCTACAACATGTGCTATAACTTTAATAATTTTTCATGTTAATACTTTCATAATTTTGCAAAACTCAAAAAAATGAAAGTTATATATCTCTCGTTTTCTATACAATTTTGAATCACATCAAGCTAAGTTCGAATGAAGGAATATGTGATTACCAAAATGTGTCAAAGCTTGTCACTTGTTGCTAGTTTTGATTTTAGCTCAAAATTTGTAGCAAGCTCTTCCTAAATCATAATATATAGTCAATAACATCACCTTATTTCCATTCTAAATTGGAATAAAAGCACTCCATTTGCTGCTAAGTTCATTTTATAATCACGTGAAAAAATTAATTGAGCAAAAATTTTCCATAATGTCTAAGTCTTACACTAACTTATCTACAATTTCTCATGAACTATCAAACTAATAAAGCAAAACCACTGAAAGTCCAATGCTCCTAAACTAATCCTCATTTCATAAAATTGGCCTAATAGATCATACATTGGACAAAATCTCATAGATAACTTGTTTCATGACATAAACAGATGTTCTGTTTGAAACAACGCAACAACACACTTACAAAATTTGTAATGGATAATCAAACTTGCAATTTATTGCCTGCATGTTCTTGTGCTTATATCCACATCACACATACAAAATTAAAGAGGATGAAGCAATTCGACAAAAAGAACAAACACCAAAACAATGAACAGTAGGAGCTATTGAACATTAAACTTAGTAGAAAATCCCGGTTACATCAATATTTCTACTAACATGATCTTATCCTAGATTTTAACAAAAAGATAGAACATTTGAGCTTGCTACACTAGCATAAAAGATTGGCTAAAATATAAAAACTACTTATCTTCAATTCTAGAGAAAAAAATAAATAAGGGTGGTTATACAAACTTGTGTCAAAATATAAAATTGGCCAAAATCAACATAAACACTTGGCCTTGCCATACTAGCACAAAAGATTGCCTTTAAAACATATTAACTTAATTTTATACTTCAAATGCGATCCTAAGACACATATTCTAAAGTAGATAAATTAATAACAGCTGTTGGATCCTTCATTTAGCTTCTTTTTTTTCTTCCTCTTTTTCACACCAGCACCATTCACCACATCCCCAGATACTGGTGCTACTTCAGTGTCTCCTGTTGAACCTTGACTTTGTTCTTAAATAGGTTGTGTATCTTCATTTAGCTGAGGAACAACATCTGAATTCATTTTGATGACATCATGAACACCTGGTTTGGTTTATACTTGTTAAGAAGCTTGCTCCATGTTTTGGTTTGCCCCATCAATCCTTGTCCTTCCTTCTTCTTTCTATTTTGTATTATTGGAGAACACTAGCTTGAAAAACAATGAATAACTAAAAACTCAGTGAGATTCATGAAATAAAACATAATGCATTTAAGTATACCTTATTTTAACCCCTTATATGGAATCTTTTGTTGTGGCCTTTTGAACTGCATACAATGCATGTCATATGAATAGTCCCTTTCCTAATAATCATCTTGTGACTCGTTTTTACTCTTTGTAATTTCTCTAGCTCCTTCCACTCGTAGCCTTTCCTCCTTTCCCTTCTCCCCTCCTTTTTGTGTACTTGCTATGGTAATTGGATTGGGAGCAGGTCTTGTTATGGTTTTGGCCACATTTCCTCACTCTTAATCGGATTTATGTAGAACTTATACACCTTCATATAAGTGCTTACATTGTAGCATTCATTAATGTATTGCTCAGGTTGTTCGTTAGTTGTAATGATACATGCAATTGCATGAGTGCATGGAATACCACTTAGCTCCCTCCTCCTCCAAATACATGTCCTTTCTGCTATATCTACCACAAATGTATTACCAAAGCCATAGCATGCTACTGGTACCCCTCCATTAAAGTCTGGATAATAATTTATTGATTCATCTTTTAACTTCATCAAATTCTTCATTATTTTTAGGCAGAGATCCCCTTTCCCCTGGTCAATATATTTTGCATCCAATCTTTTTTTCTTTTTCAACCTTCTCATTAGCTTTATCATAATCATCTCTAGCATGGTCACAATTGCGCTACTCCTAGCATCTAAGATGTACTTAACATCCAGTTGAAACAACATAAGTAAGACATACAACTTTGCATTCTTAAGTTAAAGGCAACTTGAATAACATTTGAAACTCACTTGTTGGAGCATTCGCATAAATTGTTCAAAAGCACATCACTTTTTGAGAAATCTGAGAAAAACACCTTAGACCATGTCTCCTTTAGGATATAACTCAGCCATTCTTTGGCTTCTTTGCTCTCTTTCCCCAATTCCATCATCCAAAAATCAAATCTTTGCACATATATTGACCTTGTAGCATTGCATTCCATAACAAATTCTTGAGATTTTTCCTAGCCCACCTGAATTAAGGTAACTTCAACACATATGACCAGGATCGAAAAAAAGGAAAAACAATACACTAAGGTTATGTTAGCATACCCTTTCCTGAAGTTTGTCCATACATGTCTCACACAATTCCGATTTTCAGAATTCGGATATAGCTCTTTCATAGCTTGCAACAATCCCTAACAAACATAAATAAATCACAGGGCTCAACTAATAAGAAAAATTAGGAAATTTAGGGTTATTAAGAGCTGAAGATAGTATAAAAAACAAACCTTTTGGCGATTAGAAATAAAGTCATGTGGTGGCTATTGGATATTCTAAGATCTACTCCTAGAAGCTCCAAAAACCACTTTCAATTCTCTTTGTTTTCTACTTGAACAAAATATGCAATCATTAGGATCTAGACTAATAGCACATAATAACTGCCTACCATATAGTCTTTCAAGAAAGTTCTATCAACACTAATGAGAGGACAATACCCACTCTTGAAGGCTTCTTTAATGGTTCAAGAGATACATAAATCCTCTTGAAAATCCTAAAATCTGCAGATATTACAACTATTGTGCCTGGGTTCTTCTTCATTAGCTCCATGGCATAGTTACGTAGTTTGGCATATTGACCTGTCTCATCTCCATCTATAATCTTCATTGCTTTATTTTTTGCTCTCCAAGCCTTCATATGATCAATGGAGAAGCTAGTATCTTCCTTAACTGTAGCTATGAACCCAACAAGGCTCCATGATGATTTCCAAGTACATGCTAAGTAGCTGTCACATGAAAGTTTTGGACACCTAATCACGTGCAATCAAAATGTGTAGCTTTGATTTGAATGGTTGGATCTGTATCTAACCTTCTACTTGCATATAGCCTAAATAGGCAACCCATATTGTAGCATTGGCACACACATCTTCTCTTATCATTCACTAGAAAGTTCACTTGAAATCTATTTTTTATTGACCAGTTCTTGCGAGCTTTTGTGAACTACTCAAAGCTGTTGAATTGAAGCCCAAGAAGTAGAGTTGGATTCCTTATGTCCCTAGCTTCATCAAAATCTGGGTGATGGACTTTTCCAGGCCCATCACTTTTATCTTCTAATTGCAAATCATCTGATGGGGCATAGCCACAATCATATTCATCCACCTCATCAACTAACACCCTACTTGATCACTCAACTAAGTCTTGATTTGACTTTAGTCTACCCTTATTCTTGTTTCTCTTACCATTGGCTATTACCTCTTAGTAGTCATCATCTCCATCAGCAATGTTATGGTTTGACTCAACAAGATCCTCCTCTTCATTTGGTTCAGTTCCATCCAACTCTCCATCACATTATTCATGGTCTCCATCTTTGTTTAAATTGAAGCCAGTATTTTGTTCATTACCATCTGTTGTATTTTGTTTAACCATATCATGCCTTTGTTCATCATCCAATGTCAAGTCCTCAAGGTCATCATCATTGGCTAAAGGACTAGTGTATTGTACATTCACTCTGTCTTCACTATTCATTGCATGTTGTTTGTGCCTGTATCATATTCACCCATTATTTGACTTAGGAAATCTCGTAATCCTCATCATCTACAATTGGAACATATGCACTATTACCCACTTTGTTAAACTGAATAGTCTGCCCACAAAAC
Source organism: Combretum micranthum (assembly GCA_024138025.1). NCBI lineage: Eukaryota > Viridiplantae > Streptophyta > Magnoliopsida > Myrtales > Combretaceae > Combretum > Combretum micranthum. The sequence goes on from JAMXBD010003814.1 coordinate 9,040, forward strand.
TAGGTGTAAGTTGACCACTTTTATGAGATACTTGTTTAGCCACAAAAGAACAAAACTTATCAGCAACTACATCCCTCTAGTCATCAATATGATGACTTCTATAACTCTTCTTCTTTAGTGTATTGAAGATTATATAGTCCTCCTCCCTTTTGTGCCTCAAGTAATCATCACACCTATTTTCATCAACCTCAACACATATAAAAGCACATCTGCTTCATTCCCTATTTTACTATGCCACTATTAAACACCCTACCAAGTAATCCTATAGTACATGACCATATCATTTGCCCTAATATTTGAAACCATTTGTCTAAGCAAACCATACTCATTATGTTCCTGTGGCACCAGTAAAAAATTTGAACCACCATCCATGTAAGACACTCACAAAAAAAAAAAAAAAAAAACCCATTATAATGCAATACCACAAAGAAGTACCAATCCCCTATTTTTGAAAATACACAAATGAGGCATGGATTTTACAAACATGAAACCAAGACCAATATAGCATTTATAAACTACAAAAACAAACAAAAATATAATAGCTTTACAACAATATAAATCATAGTGGGTTAAAACAAAGGTACTTGAACTTAGTGAGAGAAAGGCATCCAAATTAAAATAATTCGTAGACCCAAACAACTCTAAGACTTTGCGATGTGAAAGAGACAAGCTTTGCAAGTTAGCTTACTATATTTAGGTGGTCCACAATTGTAATTTCTCCTCATAGGAAACAAGGTCATCGCTTCCGCATGATCAGAATCCAATGGCTACATAATGTTGAGTGATAGTACTGATGTTGTGGGTGAATCAATAGTAGGGACTGTAGATCAATCTAAAATAGGGTTACACATGAAAAGTGGCGATAGAGACAAAAGAAGAGGAGGATAAAAAAAAGAGAGAAAGGAAAAAGGAAAAGTAAGAGAAAGAGAAGAACAACTTGAAAATAAAAACAACATATTAATTAGAGAGAGAAACAGGGGTAGAAAATGGCGTGTAAATTAGTTTATTAATATAATGTAAAGACTCGACTTACCTTAATTCCATTATTAGGCAATCCAAGTCCCTAACTACGTATAATATACAAGGATATTACATGTAAGGTTGTTAAAAAAGAAAGTATTTATGTTGATTACTTGATTAAACCTGCTGTAACACAAAACTTTTACAAAAACTACTCACTAAGAGTAGACTTACTTTATATATCAGAATATAACAATACCATTAGGTTGGTACTTCAAAGATTACAAATTCTTTATCTTTTACAAAATATTACAGAAACTTGAATACTTTAAATTATGACTCTTAGGCTTATGAGTAAGCCTCAAAAGAAAACTATTACATCCTATTTAAAAGTCTTGGAAGGATCTCTTTAAAAACATCATAAGGAGATGGTTCCTAGTCGTCCCACTAGGTAAAGAATTCCTCAAAGTCTATCCTATATCCCAAAGCATCATAGAATTTATCATCATCAACACTTGGAAGGGAAAAAATGAGCTAGGGGCCCAATACATAGCAACATAAGTAAATATAAAGTGGTACACATTCTTAACTAATGCAATGCAATAACTAATAAATTAATTATCTTTATTTAAGTAAACAAATCAACATTGGAGTGTTCAAATTTCGATTGCAATTCTTAGGAACCTGGAGATCATGAGTAACAACAGCTGCGCAGGGGGTTGATAACCAGCCTGAATACTTATACCTCCTACATAAATTTACAAATAATAATCACATCTAAGGTCCATAGCTGTTATTCATCTTTACTTAACATAATTTATAAACTAAGTTCAATCAGTCCTATAAATGTAAACCAAATTATATTATTTCATTTTAAAAATAAGCATATGTTACACTGATATCGTTTTCCTTTTTTATTACCCGCTGAGCCACTTATAAATCGTTATTGCATTATGACAGGGGTGATGTAGGTGCCTGATCTACCATGCTCGACTCCGAGTAAGGTTGTCGCTCCCGGATCAGATTGAATGATACAAGCATAACTAATTGAAACACTTTTAAATCAATCTTTAATTAGAGTTGAGTTGAATTAATAATGCATAACCTAGCACTCAACAATCAAGTTATTGCATACTTGAAAGATTTAATATTTTTTGTGGAAGACTAGCAGATACATCTAATCGAGTAGGGACACTATTAAAACAAACCAATTTATACAAAATTTAAAGTTAACTCATAATTACAACTAATACATTTATCAAATTTTTAATTTAATAAAAAACTCCTATCAAAACATATCTTAGCATACATCTATACATATATTTATATCTCACATTCCATTATTTTAAATTTTGAAAATTTTAAAAAACATATATTTTTAAAGGAGTGCACAGGTAAGTACACAAACGTGGACGTCCCTGTGTTTCTTTTAAGTGAGAAAAATGGTAGATTACAAATCATGTGTTTGGGTTGCTAACTTTGCTTACAGAGAAGCACTGCTAGATATAAGTGGCTATGTTCTTGCCGTATTTCCTCATTATATAAGCACTTCAACGACCAGAGAGAAGCACAAGGAAATAGAATAACCCATGTTCCAGTCGTGTATAAATGAAAACTAATTCTTTTTTAAAATAAAGAGAAACATGGTCATGTTAGATAAACCGTGTTTATCCCATGCTGTCTTAAAATACACTTGTTAAACAAATTAGAGAGAAACACAGTTGGATAGAATATCCCATGTACTAGCCATGCTTCTTCTCGATTAGCTTGATTTTTGAAATCAGTCAAAAACACACCTTAATACACGACCCTGTGTTCCTCTTGTGATCATCTTGAAAAAAAAAAACATGTTACGTTTTCCACTTTAACTTCATATTTATGCTTCAATTAGTTCATATATACTCATTACATCAACTTAGCAGCATCATATATACATAAACTTCATATTTATGTCATCTCACACCATTCACAACTTCAATTTCAACGTTGATGCATTGCTACTATCATACCAATTCACTTATCTATAAAAGCAACTAAAACAACTTCATATCCTATCTATTATACACTCGACAACTTTTAACATATATAGACTCAATATCCACTTCATTAAACAACTTCCATAACTTCCTTTGTAATTTCACAACTCTATCACTAATATAACCTACAACCATACAATTCATATATTCATAAAAACAACCATGAACAAATTCATTTGTTGATTCTACCAAGTTTCTAAAAATTATTCAAGTCTAGAAATTATCTTAGTTCTACCAAGCTACTTATAATTCATTAAAACTCATTTAGACAAATTTCGTAGTCATGCAAGAAATAAGTGTTTAAAAGATGAGAAAGAATACAAAACTTTACTTTAGCTAGTCTTGATCTTTAGATGAAGTCTTGAAGGGATTATTGATAAGTTTTGAACAAAAATTTGATTCAAGAAGATGAAAGAATGTGATTGGAAGTGATGTGTGTGTGTGGTCAGTTTTCGTATGTTTTGGATTATGATATTTGATAATTTTTTTTTATAATTATCTAGAAAATCTACCTTTGACTTTCTTGTATCCTAAGACATTTGCTTTTAGACTTGGGCTTGGGCTTGGTTGGGGTGTAGCAAAAATTGGACTTGGACTTTCTAAAAGATTTTTTTTTTAGCAACAAGGTTTAACAACTTAATACAAAAACAAGTTTCATTCTAATGCTAAGTCACAACAATATACAATTTAAACAACTTTAACATGTACAACACATTCACATTAATAATGCAAAACATACACACACAAAAAAAAATTTAATTAAGTTTAGATGATTTAAGGATATTTAGTATAAAGTAGGAGATAGAAAAAAAAATTCATCTGATTAGGATAGGTAATATGCCAGGTTGGAGTGAGAAAATGGATAGGTAATCAATTGATCGAAGTTTTTTTGGAATCCTACCTAAATGACCACCAATGAAAAAATTTAAAAGTTTATATTTTTGTGGGAAAAATTCTTTTAGGTACAACATAATTAAATTGAAAAATTTCAGGTATCGTTAATGAAATTAACCCTACATATATATATATATATATATAACACAATTCAGTACCAATCCATGGGTACTTAAAAAATATAGGGTTTAATCTCTCAAAACATTAACATAACTATAATATATTAAAATTACAGACAATAGGCTTTCACCTAAGCCTTTAATAAAATTACAAGTTTGTAAAGTAAAAACTAAGTATTAAATAAAATAAATAACATCATATGTCCATGGTTTGTAGTTGTTGCACTCATTAAGAAACTCTTCAAAATATGTGCCATATCCTATGTGATCATAAGAATTATCATCATAATCATCAATACCTTTAAAAGAAAATGCGAGCTAAAGCCTAGTATAACAGTAACACAATCACAAACAAGATGAACACACACACTTAGTCTAATGCAATGCAACATCCAATAAATTATACCTTCAACATTGTTTTTTTAAGTTTAATAAAGCAAAAATGAAGTACTCATACTCCGACCCCACGCTTGTGGGAATTTGGGGGTCATAAATAGTAGCAACTGCTCAGAGAGTTGATATAAGCAGACCAAATATTTATATATCCTATATGAATATCTAAAATAACAGTATTATTTAGGGTTCACAGCCATTACGCACTCTACTTATCTTAATTCATAATATCATTTGATTCAATCGACACCTATAGTCATGAATTAAATCATATTACTTCTCACCAAGCTTAAGTAAACGTTACACAGATACCGTTTACCCTATCAGCTACTTGTTGAGCCACCTTTGAACCATCATTAATAATGATAAGTGGTGGCTTAAGCACTTAACTACCATACTAGCCTAGTATGGTTGTTGCTCCTCGGATCAGATTAAACGACCAATTACAAGCATCAATCAATTAGTTATCTTTAAATATTAGTTTATTTAAAATGCCTATCCTAACATGCATCATTCAAGTTACTATGTACCAGAGTAGATACTCGAGATTTGTTATAAGCCAAACAGTAGACTCGATAGTACACAATTGTTGTTCAAAGGAAAACATTTCTTGTAAAATTATAATTTACTACAGATAGAAGTGGATTCCAAGTATATTAATTATGATCTTTTATTAGAAATCTATTTAGGAAATTTTTTATTATTTATTTTAATTAATTGCCTTCCTTTTTTAGTTCCTAGAATTTTGACTAAGTTTTGACCAAGTTTTGACCTTATCTGTATAAATATGAGTCTTCTATTACATTCTAATTCAAGGAGAATTATATTCTTTCTCTTCAAAATTCTCACGGTATTAGAGCCATACTCTGAAACCTAATTTATTGTTTGCTGATCTCCCTTCATCATGTCTAACCATGACATGAGTCCTCAAATTACCTAATCCTTAGAAGGCGATTTCCGATTTGAGCAAAATTCCAATATCTCCAATAATTTCTATAGTAATGTCATTGACAATTCTCATTTTCCTATCACTAGGAAATTAAAACATTGGATAGTTGATTCCGCAGCCTCATATCACATGACTAGAGATATTAAGGCCTTCTATAGATACAGTCCATATTCAAATCTTTCAATAGTATGGATAGCTGATGGATCACTCTCAAAAGTGATAGGAACAAGATCCATAAAATTAATGAAGGATCTTCATCCTCATTCGCCCTTGATGTTCCAAAATTAGACCGCAATCTAATTTCTATTAATAAACTTACTCGTGACTTGAATTGTGTGACTAAATTCTATTTAAATCTTTGCGAATTTCAAGCAGTGGATTCAGGGAAGGTAATTGGCAGTGTTGAAATGTGCAATGGCCTCCCCTACATAAACAAGTTCACTTTTGTGTTTTTTAGCATATTTCTAATTCGGCTTTTGTTTTAAATGAGAGTCTTATTATGTTATGGAATTTTTGCCTTGACCATCCTAATTCTACATATGTTGAAAAGTTGTTTCCTCATCTATTTATCAATAAAAATTCCAAATTTTATCATTGTGAAATCTGTCAACTTACATAGCATACTAGGCATGTATATCCTAACATTCCCTATAAATCTTCACATCCTTTTCCATAATACACAGTGACATTTAGGGACCTTCAAGAGTGAAAAATATTAATGGGGATCGTTGGTTTGTATCTTTTATAGATGATCATACTAGAGTCACATGGACATTCCTTATGAGAGAAAAATCAGAACCGATGGCCATATTCAAATCCTTTCACACTATGATCAACACCCAATTCAAAAGGAAAATATAAGTTCTTAAGACTGATAATGGTGAAGAATATTTTAACTCTGTACTTGGTTCTTACCTCTCAGAACAAGGAATAATTCATGTAAGTTCTTATGCTAATATCCCTCAACAGAATGGAGTAGCCGAGAGAACAAATAGACACTTTCTTGAGGTATTAAGATCAATCATGTTCTCTAAACATGTGCCTAAGCACTTTTGGGGGGAAGCCATACTCACTTCCACTTATCTCATTAATAGAATGCCCAGTCATGTTCTCCAGTTCCAATTAACTCGCCAAATCTTTATACAAGCCTTTCTACATATCAAAGCTTTTTCTTCCAACCTACCACCCAAGGTATTTGGATGTTCATCTTTTGTCCATATACACCAACAACATCGAACCAAACTTGACCTTAAATCCATCAAACGTATTTTTCTTGGATACTCATCTAATCAAAAAGGGTACAAGTGCTATTCACCTTTCACTAAAAAATTCTACCATTCTATGGATGTCACTTTTTTTGAACACCAATATTTCTTTCCTAAATCTACCATTCAGGGAGAGAAATCTAGGGAATACCAACTTTGGGAAACACTCCAAGACAGCTGATCCCAACATTTCCTTTATCTAAGTATCACACAAATTACTTTACCATCAGTCGAGTCGCTTAAGAATCCTAATCCCACATCTAGTCCAAATGATCAGCCAAATATAAGACTTTTGAGTCTTCAAATTTTGAAAATCATACCATTCATGATGATTCATTTGAGTCCATTCCACTCCAACTTAGATCAAATGATCAAGAACTCCGTGAATCTGTAGAGGACATAACACAATTCAGGAACTGTCAAGAACCTGAATCGGATACCCTTGCCTCAGAGGATCCTCCTATCTCAAAGATACACACTAGTACGGATTCTTCTAAATAATCCCTTATTCCCTTTGTTGATGACCCGGCTTTACCCATTACTTAAAGAAAGTGTTCGAACATGTACAAATCATCCAATTGAAAGATATGTGGCTTATGGGAAATTGACACTTGTATATAGAGCTTTGTCTCAACTCTTGATAATGTACAGGTTCCTAATATAGTTCAAGAAGGTCTAAAAATCCTAGCATGGAAATAGGCTGTTGAGGAAGAGATTAAGCACTAGAAACTAACGACACTTGGGCTCTCACAGAGTTACCTCTAAGGAAGAAGCCAGTGGGATGCAAGTGGATATTCTATGTTAGATACAAAGTAGATGGGGGTATCAAAAGATTTAAAGCCAGATTGTTAGCAAAGGGCTTTACTCAGTCATATGGAATTGATAATCAAGAAAATTTTGCCCCAGTTGCCAAACTTAACACTGTTCGAGTTCTACTATCTCTTGCATTAAATCAAGATTGGTCCCTACATCAACTTGATATAAAAAAAATGCCTTTTTGAATGGGGATCTTGAAGAGGATCTCTACATGGAAGCCCCTTCCGGTTTAGAAAGTCCTTTAAACAACCAATTAATTTGTAAGTTGAAAAAGTCACTGTATGGCCTAAAGCAGTCTCCTAGGGCTTGTTTTGACAGATTTACTAAAGTTGTGGTGAAGAATGGCTACACTTAATGTCAAGTTGATCAAACTCTATTTGTGAAATTTTCATCAGAAGGAAAAAAGTCTATTCTCATTGTGTATGTAGATGACATAATTATGACAGGAGATGACTCAAAGGAAATTGCCATGCTTAAAAGAATGCTTGTGATAAGATTCGAGATAAAACACCTTGGTCCTTTCAGACATTTCTTGGGCATGGAAGTAGCTTGATCAAAGGAAAGATTGTTATATCACAACAAAAATATATCTTGGACTTGCTAAAAGGAACTGGAATGCTTGGCTTTAAGGCTATAGAAACTCCTATGGACCCTAACTTAAGAATAAACAAGAGTAGAGACATCAACCTAGTTGACAAGGGAAGTTATCAAAGGCTTGTAGGCAACTAATTTATTTCTCACATACCAGACTGAACATAACATTTTTTTTCAGTGTGGTAAGTCAATACATAAATAATCCGAGTAAAGAACATTTAAAAGCTGTGAATCGAATTCTCAAGTACTTAAAGATGATACCTGGGCACGGTTTGATCTTTGAAAAGTGTGAAAAACGTGGGATAGAAGTCTATATTGATGCTAGTTGGGCTAGAGAGTTAACTGATAGAAGATTAACATCTGGCTACTATTCATATATGTGGGGTAATCTAGTTACTTGGCGAAGTAAGAAACAATCAGTAGTTTTTTGGAGTAATGCGGAATCAGAATATTGTGCCTTTGCTTTAGGCATATGTGAAGGAATAAGGCTCCAAAGACTATTAAGGGAATTGAGGGCATATTTTACGAAAACAATAAAAATGTACAGTGATAGCCAAGCTATTAGTATTTCCAAGAATCTAGTTCATCATGATAGGACTAAGCATGAGGAAATTGACAAACACTTCATATCCGAGAAGGTCAATAATGGAACTGTTCAATTGAGCTATGTTCCTCCTTAGTTTCAAATTGCTGATATTCTCACTAAAGCTCTTCCAAGGACAAGTTTCGAAGAATTCAAATCCAAGCTGGGATTGTATAGCATATACAACCCAACTTGAGGGGGGTTGTAGATAGAAGTGGATTCCAAGTATATTAATTAGATTAGAAATCTATTTAGGAATTTTTTTATCATTTATTGTTTTCTCATTTATTCTAATTAATTGCCTTCCTTTTTTAATTCCTAGAATTTTGACTAAGTTTTGACCAAGTTTTGACCTTATTTGTGTAAATATGAGTCTTGTATTACATTCTAATTCAAGGAAAATTATTTTCTTTGTCATTAAAATTCTCATTCACTAATAAATGTTAAGTTTATATTCATTTAATTAACTTAATTAAAATCTTATGCAAATACTTAAATTAGTATTTATGTATGTATCTATATATTTATTCCTTATTGTTTCTATTGTTATTTTACTTATTTATTTTTTTGGTGAGCAATGTCAAGGGATCTATTACAATCGTGGTCAAGGCTGTGATATGGATCACAAGCAAGATTGCACCTATGATAGAGAACGTGATTCTCATCATGTGCATCATCACACCTATGATTAAAGGCGTTTTTAACTTTGAAAAACACACAGAAGAGATCACGCCCTTTGTTATAACCGTGATATAATTGTGGCTTAAATCGTGGTCGTGATTGAATTGTGAAATTCATGCCGAGGAGATCACGATATGATCATGCTCATGATCTAGCCAAGAATTTTCTTCAGAAATAACACCCTTCATTAAGCCCATGATAAACAGGGTGCTGACTTAAGTTCTTTACTTTGAAATTTAAAAATTTTACACATCTAACTTGCTAATATGATCTCTTTTCAACAAGAACATTTGAATATCAATATATAAACTTAACATCAAACATCAATAGTTCATATAACACTACACATACATATTCATATCTTTTATTTCATATACATAACTTTAAACTTATCAAACAAACAAAACTCATCATACATGTATTTAATACTAAACTATCAACTTTATTACTAAAACTTTACTTATCTAACATCAATAACCCTTCTCTCAACCATAGTTTGACGTAAACTAAATAAACTCACCTATCTAACAAGGTTAACAAGACAATTTCTATTGCCCATCTCTTTTAATTTATAAAAGTTTACTTAAGCTTAAACACAATCTAGCTCTAACTCTAAACTTCAAACTCATAAAGAGCTTGTGAAAACAGAAATTAGTTTTATGGAAGAAATAAGGAAGCTAATAATAAAGAAAGTAAGTGTTACTTTACCTAAATTAGTCTTTACTTGAAAATAGAAGCTTGAAGAGAATTTTCGTGGATTTCGAAAGGAAAATTTAATGAAGATGATGATGTTTCTTCAACTGAAAATGACGTTTGCTATAGAGTCTTCTTAGAGGATTATTTTTGTAATTTTATTAAGATAATTATCCATAAAGAAATCTTTGAGTTTTGGTACATTTATAATTATTTATAAGAATGAAATGATTAGGTGCATGTGGGAGCACAACAATTAAGATTATGGGCTCATGGGCTTGTTTGAATATCGGAGCTTGGGTTTACATCTTGAAATGGGCTTCTATGGTTTCTAAACTTCAAGAAACAAGAAAATAAAATTAATAAAAAGATTTAACAAATTTTGATTTAAAAAAATTATTTAAATAAAAAGATTCCTATAAGAAATTCTATTGAAAATTCTGATGATTTAGAAATGAAAATTAAGAATCTAAGCTCATTCTACAAATTCTATTATGCTCAACTATCTAACCACATATTAAATACCGATATATTTGTATTTCCACAAACTAACTAAGTATGAAAAGTTTGGGAGTATTACATATACTATGTGGGAAAAAAAGAAAAAAGAGAAGAAGAAGAAAACTTTAGATATAACTTGAAACTATTAACTAGGTATAAATAGATTTTTAAACCTATAAACATTACTTTACCTATTTTTTTCAGTTGTTACAATAAGAGAGTAATGATTCAGACTAAGTATCCCACTTAGGAAGCTAATATTAATGTTACCATAATATAAGACCATTAGGATAATTTTATTCATTATAACTTTTAAAAGAATACACATGTATATATCCAAATTATTAGGAAAATCCCAAAAGTATCACTAAAGACGATCAATAGGACTGAAAACAAGCCAACCAACTTGCAAGTTACTCGAGTTTGGCTTCACTTATTTAGCTAAACGAATTGAGCTCGAGCTTGAACTCAAATTTATTTAGCTAAACAAGCCAAGCCAAAGCTTGTCTTTAGGCTTACAAACAGGCTTGTTAGGGATTTGTGAGCCAGGATCGTGAATAGACTTGTTAAAGACTCACGAGTCAGACTTGTTAAAGACTCGCGAGTCAGACTTGTTAAAGGTTTGCGAGCTACACTTATTAAATGCTCATTTAATATATATAAAATATATTAATATAATATTACATATAATTATTTATATTAATTTAATATTATAAATATAATTAAAAAAATATAATTATATACATAAATGAGCTAGCTTAGGCTCAAATAGCTAAACAAGCTCAACTCTAATCCTATTTGAGTCAAGTTCATAGTGGCAAACGCCTAGCTCATCTTAGCTCAGCTTAGCCCAACTTATTTGAACCCCTAACTATAAATGGTGATAGATTAAGGCTTTAATATTATATAAGGGTTATATATTTGTTTTAATAAATTATGAAAATGTGAAAGCATTCTTGAGTTTCGGTTGTTGTTATTATTATTATTGTAAAGCAATTGGCCTTTGTTTTGTCACTCCACTTACAGTGCAGTTTCTCTGCATCTGTTAGTTGGATTTATCTGATCCTTTGTTGAAGGCCCATGGGCTATTATTTTAGTCAGTCCAAAAGCTAGTCAAGGGTTACCCATTCAAGAGTAGTTCGCATCAGCAGCACAGATTAGTTTAGCTAATGCTCTATAATTAAATCCATTTGGGTTTTATCCGAATAGCTAGATGGCCCAATGCACAAATCAGGCTTCTGAAAGCTTGAGACATCATGCAATTCGGCCCATGACAAAGTTAAAATGTGTTCACTATCAATGACCCACTAGATATGTTTGACCAGTCAGATCATGCTCCGATCAGCGGCTATGAACCGATTTCTCTGCCTTCGAATGGCCCATTAGCCTTTTTCCATGCAATTGGTCCAGTGTATCTAATGGTGAAAAAGATTCAATAAGCGTCATTTCTTTGACTGAGGACAAATAAATATTAATATATTTTAAATTAACAATAAAAATAATATATAATTTAAAACGTCCTATATAAAAAATTACTTTTGTTTATATTTTATTAATCATTACCTAGTGCCTTACTAAGCTGGAGTATTTTTATTACCAAAAAGAGTATCTTTTGACCACTTGACTTTTTATTTATTTAAATAGAGGGATAGAAGCATTGGGGTACTTTTTTTTCTTTTCCAAAAAACATAGAAACCAAGTAACTCCGCTTATCGCTAAAAAAGTAACTTCTCATAGTTCAGCTTTTAGCTTCCTTATCTTCTATAATTTAGTTTTAAGGACAACTGGACAAACAGCACCTGAACTGATTTGAAAAAAGGAAGGAGGAAGTTATCTTTGAAAAAATAAATTAAGACAGATCTATTAACTCCTTTCAGATATATGTGCAGTGAAAATAAACCACAAACGCTAATTGAATTGCAAATATGATTAATGATGTTCCAATAATGTAGTTACAACTAAATATAAGCACATATAGGAAATCATCCGCAATCAACCACCTAAATCCCTTATATGATATTATATATTGTTTTGGAAATTTTTTGTCATTCGTAATATCTTTTTATGATTTGTAAATTTTAAATTTTTTTGGTTAGTCATAGTTTCATTACTTAATTTCTTTTGTCATTCTTTTATTCAACTATATATTCTGTATAATCTAGCATTTCATATACAAATATAAAACTCTTAAAATTAACAAATAGTAATTATGTAATATTTACAACAATTTATGAAAATGTATGATTGATATATAAATTGTAATTATTTATATAAATCTAATATTTTCATAATTATGATATGATTGTAGAGGGTTTTATAAGACTCATGAAGAGTCTCCAAAGGGTAATCAAAAGATTGGCAAAAACACAACATGGCTGAATGATCTTTTCAACTTAATAAATGAGAAATGCCTTTAGGGAAGACTCACTACTCTTTTTAATTGTATTTATGAAAAGTTATATCATTTTATAACTTAGGAATAAATCTTCTAAGTTTGTGGGCCAATAACTTAATTGAATATCATAGTATGTCTAATTGAAATAAAGAATAAGCCTCTTTCAATAAAAATGATAACTTTGTTAATAGTGGGTAAGGGTATTAAAATTAATTTTTTTGGATTTTTAAGTATGAGTATTAATGTAGAAACTCATATATTATATTTCATTAAATATTATGGTCATATTATAATGGCCATATTGAAATTAAATAGTAGATGCTATAAACAGGGTTGAGATGCTAGTCTACGCAGTGAGGTTTTCTATTCTATTACATTCTGCACATTCCATCGGTGAAAAGGGGAAAAAAAAAATCAAAATAGCATATAATACTCAAAACTTAAAGACTTAATCTTACTATAGATTTTGATACCTTTCCGCACTTATTAAATTTTATTCATGGTACCCTAATTTCATATATGAGATCTTGAATTTATTTGCATATGAAAATCTAATAATTATTTTAATAAGTGGTATTAGAGTAATCATGTGCAAAATTAGATCTTAATTTAGTAATAAATCATTTGATGTATGTATTATTATGATTTAGCGATTCTATAGTTTTATAATTTGCGGTGATAGAATTTGATATGGTCTTATTTTTACCTATTTTTGAGGCTAAGATTTCAAATTTTAATTTATTCAAGCCATCGAAATACCATATGCCGTAGTTAATAAGACTCGCATGTCCGTCTAAATTCTGTTTTTTCCCACAGGCCATTACTATTGTCCTTCTATCTACATATGTAATGATCGATGCTGGGACTTGTTCTGATCAGGAAGAAACGGAGGATAACTGCTACATTTGTGGACTTTGTCTTAATGATGTGTCCAGTGAAAAAACTACTTCAGCCACAAACTTATCAACTACGCATGTATTACCCTCAAGTGTTTTGGGAAAATAAAAGTAAAGGAAAACCGGAAAAAAAAAAAGAAAAAAAGAAAAAGCCACTTTTAGTATTTCTACATTATATTGATTTAAGTGGATCATGTTGTTTGACTTACTCCTTCTATGACAACCAAAATTTATAGATAGAAATAAAAATCTCCTCGAAATAGGTTGGATCAACTTGAGACTCAATCCACGGGGTCCAAGTAAAAAAAAAAAGGGATCTAGAATTACCCTAGAAAGAGATGGAACAAGTCCCAAGATTAGTTGGATCGTCTCGACCTATCCCCCTTTTAATACATATGTTGATTTTTAATTTTTTTCAATTTTCAAGGGCAGACCCTTAAGGACCTGCTGGGTCCATGGGTCCTCCTATAGGACCCGCTTTGGACCTGTGAATCCAACGGGTCCACTTGGCAGATCAGACTCACTCTACTGGATTGGGTCTCAATTCGGATCTGACCTAGAAAGATGTTTAGATAGAAAAATGACTTCAGTATTAGCCAATAACAAGAGTAATAGTATAATATATAATATGCTATGTAATAATTAAGATGCATATGCTTTGTAGAGAATGTAGAATTAGGCTTTTATACATATATATTTACTATAATTAGATCTTATAATTATCAACTATTATTGTATTAATTACAAGAAGGTTATTAGTGATTTTAGTAACAAGTAATCATGGGAGATAAATGACATTGGTAGTAAATATTGATCATTAATCATCATACATAAAAATATAAATAGAAAATCAGAAAGATTGATTTTCATTTTTATATGGAGAAAATCAATTTTCTTATTTTTCATTTACACTTCTTGTGATTGTCAATCATTATTATTAGTAGTCGGTCTTTGTCATGATCTTCCACCATCACCTTCCACTTAACTAGGGGTGCAAATGAGCTAAGTCAAACCTAGCTTTTAAAGGCTCAAGCTCAACTTACTTAAAAAATTAATGAGTTTGAGATAAGCAAGGTTTTTTATGAGCTTAAAATATACAGACTCGAGACTAAATCTATTAAGGATTCGTGAGTTCGAGGTCGGGTTGGTTTAGCTAAATGAGCTTAACCTTGACTCGTTTACGTAAATAATCATATATAGTTATATTTATAATATTAGATAATAAATAATATTATATTGAAATATAGTATTAGTATATTAATTAAATAAGTCCTTAACAAGCCTATTCATGAACCTAACTCACGAGCTCTTAATGAATCTAAAGAAAAGTTTAGGCTCAACTCATTAAGTTAAATGTGCTTGAGTTGGAGTTCAAGCTTGGCTTGTTTAGCTAAACTAGTTAAGCCTAGTTAGGCCTGAAATGAATCGAGCTTGAGTAACTCGTGGTAGCTCGATTGACTTGCAGCCCTAAACACAACCCCATCATATTTGCAATCATGAGAGAGTATCATGATAATATTTTTACAAAGTCAAATGCCTGGTTGCACCAAATACTAAAAAGAAGTTCAAAGTAGTTTCTTAGACCTTTTCAATATTGTTATTGTAGAAGTGTTGTATTTGTTAAATATTGTCAAGACAATCTAATGATATTACCAAAGTATTGTAGTTGTTAAATATCAAATAAGAGGGCAATCCGAGTACGGGAGTTGGGAAGCAAGAGTTCACATATTCTTAAGGAAAAATTCTAAAAAATATATTTTTTACTAGAAAAAAAAATAAAATGGGTTTTTCTTTTTCCTATTGTTTTTCTTTATTTATAAAAATATTGATGAAAAAAAGGGTAAATAAACATAACTTTATAGTATTTTATAAAAACTTCTTTAGGTATAAAAGTAAGGGTAAATGGATAATTTTCTTGAACCGTTTTCATAAAGTAGAGTACGAATAGAGTATCTCAAAACCTATACACACCTGAAAACCTACAATTTAAAGTGTACAGGCTAACAACTCCAAAATATTCTATAGTAACTCTATTAAAACCATTAACTACTAATGATAAATATGAAACAATATTATACTTTTATCTTTTAAGTTCTACTGAAAATAATAAATAAATATAAAAATCTAGGTTATAATGCAACCCATCATGTGATTTGGATAAACAAGATATCATGAAAACATTGATTGGTTATTAAGAAATTTACCAAAAGATTTTAATCATTGTAATAAGATAACAAAACAACTTATAGGTTATATGAGGTATAGGACCCTGGGCGACTCTAGTGTCTATAGCATTATGAGGTAGGTTTTAGTACGATTATAAATGGGGTTTTTGGTATCATGAAAACATTGATTGGATTCAGTACTTATTGGGTAAGGTACGATTATAAATGGGGTTTCATATTAAAAAGATACCAAAAAGATGAAAATAGAGTACATCAAATAAGCTAAAATAATTCTACCTTATTTGATATAGTTTCATTTTCCGTGATTTTTTTAAAAAGAAAAATTAAAACATCTAAAGATGAACATCTAT
Source organism: Combretum micranthum (assembly GCA_024138025.1). Taxonomy (NCBI): domain Eukaryota; kingdom Viridiplantae; phylum Streptophyta; class Magnoliopsida; order Myrtales; family Combretaceae; genus Combretum; species Combretum micranthum. Next base: position 25,351 of record JAMXBD010003814.1, read on the forward strand.
CTTAAAATTCAAATAGAGAATGAAAGAATTTAACAGTAAAAAGAGGGACAAACGTAATTAAAATGGGTTAATATCACGTATGTTGTAGCTGAACTTTCTCTTATTGTATAATTAATAACATAAACTTTAAAATAGTCGATTTAATATTTAATCAAAGTTTCCATGTTTATTTTGCTACAATAACACTCTTAGCAAACGGAGAAGTGAAACATGTCAAGTATCCAATAGAAAAACTATTACAAAAATTAAACAATTAAGTAGGTAAATTAACACATACACTAACGTTGCTGGGAGTTAATCGACCCACTTAATTGTATAACAAAATGTTTGTATTGAGCCACACTTAATTATTCAGTCTTCTAGTTTTTTTATCGGTTACTTCACATATGTCACTTCCCTTACTCGCTTGAAGTGTTATCTTAGCTAATAGACTTAGAGAGTGAACATTAATGAACATGAAAACTTTACTTTGATACTAAATTGACTAGTTTGAAGTTTAGTTACTTAATAGTACATTTGGAAAAATTTTATTTATTAAATGCAATATTAAACCTATTAAAATTGGTACAAATAAAAGATATTATTATGTTCGTTTTATAACTTCCTTAATTGATGTGGTACATGCACATCATGACCCATATTAGCAAGTGAAGTTCAACAATCCTGTTAATAGGATTGTCTAGTCAATCATTTAACTATTAAAATAAATATGGTAATTGATATATTAAGTATTTGAGTGGTGCAATCATGATTGAGTATGAATTCGAGGCTTAAATAATCGACGAGACTATAAGTTTTTATTATTTTTAATCAACGTGTTATATATCAATACCAGTCATATAATTGAAATCCTTATTTTCGTAACTTTTAATAATATTTATATATACTACTAAATCCATTTAAACCTGGACCATATTCTCTCTCTCTCTCTATATATATATATATACATATCTCTCTCTATCTTTGGGAATTTGCAAATTCACCCCCTTAAACTTTCACCTATATGCCGATTTATCCAAAAATTATAATGTGAGTTTTTTAAACCCTTAAACTTTCAAAATTAATACAATTAAGCACAATTAGGGATGCAAATGAGCTAATTTGGCTAAGCTTTTGAAGGCTCAAGCTCGACTCATTTAAAAACTATTGAGTTCAAGCTGAGCTTTTTATAGATCATAAAATTTAGGCTTGAGTTCAGCGCGTTTAGCTAAATGTGTTTTATTTTGAGTTCAAGCTTGGTTTGTGCTTGACTTGCTATTTGTCACCTAAAACTTCGAAAAATATCAACAGTTACACGATTTTATAATAATCAATTTCAAAGTGAGTAAATCTAGCAAGTGAATTGTGTCATGACAATATAGTGAGTCAAGGTCGTATTTCACAAGGAATGAGGATTAACGCTCAGCTATATTAATCCTTTTCATAGTTATGTAAACTAATAAGTTTGATCGTTGAATTAAAAAAGAAAAGAAAAATTAGACTACTTTACAAAAAATTTGAGATTTCCAACCTTTAGAATTGAATTCGATCTAGAGCTAATTGATTCGAAAATTAATTGAATATCCATTATCAATTAAAGTATGCTTACAATTCCAAATTGATAATGGGTTCAATATTTTCATTCAATATGTATCAAGTAAAAATTCATTTTCTCAAATCAAGTAATTACCCTAAATTAACCAATCAATTTTTCATGTTTCTAGAAAATTGATCAATTGACTAAACCTTTCTAATTTTTAAACCCTAATTGAATTGAACCCATATTTCTATGTAATTTTTAATCCAAATTAGCTATTCACATATTTGATTAGAAAAGAATTTCTCTATTACAATCCTAATTTAACATGTATTCCAATATCAACTCAAAATACATACTCGGTGAGTTAACATTAATAACTTGAAAACAAGCGTGAAATCAATCAACAAAAATAAACATCAACTAAATTAACCCAAACATCAGCTCAAAACCTTAATAGTTGTATAAAAAAAGTTTCAAACAACATCCATTACATGACATTGAAAAAAGGGAATGAAATCACCATGCATTAAGATCCCGTTCTTAAATCCACGTACAAATGATGTTTTCAACTTAATCCTGAAATGGAATCCCAACAAAATCAAAAGAAAAATGTAAGTAAAAAGAGCTACTGTGCTATTCTACACAAGTTTCTGTTCTCTCTATCTTGTATGAGTCTCCCCTCTATTCTCTGAGGTGTGTCTTTTTCCTTAAACTTTTTACATGATGTGGACTAACCATGAGAATAGGAGTGAGCTTCCATAAATTCCACAAAGAAACAAATGATGCCCGAGCAAGTCTAAAATGAGCTTCACACATCTATATCATGTCACTAAGTTAAAAGAATGGGCCCTTTTCTCATCTAAAAAATAGCAAAGCAACCCTTTATAAATAAATAATATCGTATATTTGTCTTATAAATGGCCATTTAGCACTTAAGTCTATCTTTTGAGAAGTGATGCTTTAGCTTTCTAGCATGGATAACTACTCCATCGAATTTCTTCAGATTCTAAATGATGTGAGAACTTAAGTTCAAATCTGATACAGGTTAATGAGAGCCATAACTCTTCTTCAAAGTGTTGTTTGGTTTATATTTGGATTGTGGCTACTGTCATGGGTACCCTAAACGTAACAGTCCGCCACACTCAATATTAAAACTTAAGTATGACAACCTTAGTCATTCCTAGAAGCTTTGATATTAAGTGTAAGGCATGCTCTCACAATTTTAGAGGACCATACATGGAATTATGAAGCTTAAGAAGATATATCAACAATTTAAGAAAAGAGGATTCACAATATTCACTTATTTAAAACAACAGTCTTACAAATCTTAGGGGCATTCCCCAATCACAAATAATGCAATCTTATTACAAGAATATTTCTATGAAGTCTGTATCTTATCCAATACTAAACTTTATCTAGAAATTCCTTAACCAAAAGGAAAGTACCTGGCTGTAGGGTCCACGTGGCCTCAACCACAAATAGCTAAACTGCAAAAGATATTTATAGGGGTATAAGCTAATAGGCTTAGTGAGAACTATTTCCATAAATAACTTATTGTGTAAAGGAATTCAAATAAGTTATTTAAGCAAACAAATAAAATGTAACATACATGTGGGCAAACAAGGCATATAGTTTTCCGGGAACTATATGTTGAATGGATTTACGCCCTTCATTTGGGGTTTGAGGTTTAGTTAAAAAGTTATGCTTTCAATCGATACCGCCAAGCATATTAAGTCTACTTGAATTGAGCCATGCTTTCGGACTTTCAACCAAGCATTTAACTCCACGTTGCCAAACAATCGCTTTCGATCAATCCACCAAGTGTTGCTTCCAACCTGAGCTACCATCCTTCTCACCCAAAGACAATAACCCAATGCAATGTAACTCACTTTGTGGTATGCATGAATCAATTTATTTATGATATCATAGTATTATTATCATCAAAATTAAGGTGACCATAAAGTTTCGTACAAATCAAGTGCTATACTAAAACACACATTAAATCAATCCCGGCCTCGATATTCTTAGGATCCTTTCAACAAATTTTCTCACATACATATCCATTTGTCTTTTCTTACTTCTAATGCAACTAGACTACAAACACAATCAAGTAAAACATTTTAAGGAAATAAACTCACGATGCCATGCCGACACTTCTCTAAACGAATGTGTAAAGACCCGACCTCAATTCTCAAATTAAGCATACCAAGTCCCCAACCACGTATAACTCTTACGAATTATACGTAAGGTTGTCTTGAAAGAATGTGTTTATATTGAACATTGCTATTTAATTTTAGGTTATGAAATCATTTAGTTAGATTCTGGCAACAACTGAATTTAGTGGCGGAAAAATAAATTTTAATAAAAACATTTCTACATAAAAGCATTTCAATAGTGGAAAAGCTTTCACTTAAACAAATTTTTACAAAAGCTTATTTATAAAACATGGGCACTAACAAGCCCTTAATGAAAATACAAATTTATAAATAAATCCAGTCTTCATGAAACAAAGCAAAGAAGAAACAAAATACAAATATATCTCGGTCCTATTACATTTCACTCATCTCCCAAATCTTCAAATTCGCCCGATGCTCGAGATAAACATCATCACATCAACAACAACAACAATAATAAGAACAACAACATCAACAGCCTCCACATCATCATTAAATCATCATCTCATTACTCATCTTCATCATCAACAATAACAACTTCATCAATAACTTGTAAAAAGATAAACATAAACAGGAATGAGCCGGAGCTTAGTACACAGTAACACAATCACACATGGAGTGGCACGTAAGCTTAACTAAATGCAATGCATCAATCCACAAGTTATTATCTTTTCATTAAAATAAACAAATCAACAATGGAGCACTCACACTTCGTAACAAGCTAGTGGGAATCTGGGGTCCTGAGTAACAACAGCTGCTCAGGGGGTTGATATAGATAGACCGGATATCTATATCTCCTATATCTAATCGATAAAGAATATTAATAGCATCACCTAGGGTTCACACTCCTTTATACACTCCACTTATCTCGGTCTATAACATCAATTAGCTCAACGGTCTCATACCGGTGAACTAAAACATATTATTTCCTCCCGAGCCTAAGTAAAGAATATACCGATACAGTTAACTCTATTACCTACCCACTTAGCCAATAAAAGAAACCACCATTGCATCATGGTGAACCATTGCATCATGGATTTGGGTCATTGCATCATGACAAAGGATTGGGCTAAGTGCCTAAACTACTGTGCCATTGCATTATGACAAGGTTGTCGCTCCCCAGATCCGGATTCAACGACGTAATAGACAACCAACACTCATTAATTATTAAGCCGAGTTTAAGTTCTTAATCCATTTTAGATGCCTATCCTAACATCCAACACGCAAGTTACTGCATACCTTGAATATGAAATCCAAACATAGCCTCGGAAGGAATTTCAGAAGATAATCCAGAAGATAAATCAGATATCCACCACTGTTTAAGGAAAGAACTCATATAAGAAACTAAACTAACATCCACTTATATCAAACTTTTATTAATCCTATTTGATCAAACACTAATGTGGAACCCTACTATTGCTGCGAATATCGCCCCGCCAAAATATGGACAGTTCTCCTTTGTTTGTCAAAATAATTCTTTTCACTTTAATTATAGTTTCTTATCACAAAACATAAAATATATAAAGCATTCATACATAAAAGCATTCATATTCAAAGCAAATAAACATTTGAAACAATATATTATTCATGTTATTCAAAGATCATCATAACACATTCATCTAAGCCAATTATTAGCTATTAACCCATTTTAGCTTAACCTTAGTCAAATTGTTTAGAATTATCATTTAATCTAAAACTAGTTCAAAGATTAACTTAAGTAATCTAATTCCTTTTAGCTAATTCAAGCTCATTTAGTCAAGTTGAACTTAGATTCATTACTAATTCATTATACAGATAGGATCTATGTCAACTTGAGCTCACATTAACTTAAACTTAGCCAAGTTAATTAACCTTAATCATTTAATTCAAAAACTAAGTCAAAGATAGTTAAACTAACTCAATCTAATTCATTTTAACTCATTCAAGTCTATTTAATCAAGTTGAACCTAAGTTTGTTAGCTAAGTTTATTTTATAACTAACTTTAAACTCAACATTTAAGGATTTCAAAGATTACTTACATAAAGGTATAAGTTAACAAGTATTCATCTAACAATATTGTATTAACTTTAAAATCATTACCTATAACTTCAAATCATATATACAACATACCCAGCTTTAAACATTAAGCACAACACTCATAAAATTCAAATATAATTCATACATAAGCTTAACTTAACATTTACATGCTTAACAAGTTCAATAGCTAATCATAATAACAAATGATAAACAAGGAAAATAATTGAAGAAAAACACAACTTAAAACATACTAAATCTTAAGCTTAACATCAAGGAAATTCAAATAAAATTCATATAAATACATAACTCATTATTTATATACTTACCAAAATCATTTAATTTCACTAAGTGGTCACAAGATGTAAGCCCCGGAAAATTTCAATAAATAATTTCAAAATGAACTTTGAAAATAAACCCTAAAAATTACTCCAAATTAAAACCGAATTTTGACAAGTCCTAAATCACGAACGAATTCAAAAACTTCTCAATCTTGAGAAAATGAAAATCTTTAAACAATAAAATAAGAACTCAGTGGTTTTCAAATTCAAACCACGACGTACGAAAATTTCATATTTAGCTTCGGCTTGTAAAATCGGGTAATATAAAGCCCAAAAACAAATTATTAAAAAGTAAATAATGATTAACTTACGAAAATGAAACCCAATTAAAGAATTCCAAAACATTAAGAGTTATTAAATACTTACAAAAATAAAATTTAAAATAAATTTCTCAAATTAAATATGTCATATAAACATAAATATCAGTTTCCAAATTGGCAAATGTCTAAACCGGAAAATCACCCGGAAACCCTAACCGGAATACAATAGTGTAAGTCCGGCAATTTAGTGCCCCTAACCCTAGAGGTCGAAATGTAGTTTAAATATATAGAATAACTCATAGTAATATAAGTTCGTTTATAATTATCAGATTGGTAAATTTTTGACCTATTTCGAACCCGTTCGGATACAGACTTTGAAAAGCGTGTCCCGAGGCTCGAGATATCAAAAATATACCACTAGTACCGTTAGACTCGTAATTCCACGAGATTTCTAAATATATTAGTTATATAATTTTTCGGGTTATAAAAGTTACAATTATAACATTTTTATCGTATTTTCATTTCTACCGGTAATTGATTAGTCTTTTGCACTATTCATTTTATTTCATTACACAATTTTATTATTATTATTATTTTTTATATACCCCGAGTTTCCTAGTAATCGAGTAAACTTCGAAAACCAGAAAATGAAACCCTAAACTGGTTTAGTTCAAAGCGTTATGAGAAAAACCTAGAAACCCTAAATCCGGCTTTTCTTCGGTTTCATATCAAAAAAATTTTATAAAATAATGTAATATGGAATATTGTTTTAAAGTATATTTTAAACCATGAAAAGTTTTGATTCGAAAAATTTTCTATTCCGGGTCATCCCGAGACCCATTATAGAAAAGCGTGCCCCGAAACTAGAATTTCAAAAATTTCTTTATGAATACTCATTTGAATCGAAATAAAATAAGGATTTCAAAAATATATTTTTCATAATTTTCCGGCTTATGAAAAATACAGTTATAGCCTTTTATTCGTATTTCATTACTACCGGAAATTAAATTGTCTTGTCAACTATTCACTACTATTCAAAAAGTACCACCTATACTACCTATTAGCACACTCTATATTTCAACTCTTACCATCACTCAATCAATCACCTTTCTAAATTACTTTTTGTCTCTTAAAAATCAAGACAATTATGACAAATGGTACACAATTCAAATCAAAGCCAAATCAAAAGAAGAAAATCAACTTTTTACTCCCCCCATGAATAGTGACCGGCGTGAATAGTTCCCCCCTCCATGCTCCAATTTACAATTTTTTCTTTCTTCTTTTAACCTAAATCCACTTTATATTTAAGCCATATTTTCTCTCTCTTTCTTCATTCACTCATTTTACAAACTTCACAAAGTGGAAAAAGCTCTCAAAACCTCTCCTCTTCCTCTCTTGGCCGAAAGTTTCCAAGCTCCCCTACACACACACACAACTTCCATTTCTTCTTTTCATCTCTTAAATTACTCCAAGTAAGTGAACTTTCACTCCTTCCACACATAGATCTTGTTATGGCTAAGTGATTCTTGGATATTTCCAACTAAATGTCCCCATGATCTTTTGATAGGGACAAGGAAATATCAAACAAGAATACCAAACCATCACTAGTAGATCTTGTATTTCAAGGAGCTTTCAAGGCATAAGCTTTATGAGTTTTCATCAAAAAGCGTTTTAAACAAAGGATCTTTTATAAAACTATAGTTTTTATGTTTTCAAAACTCATTTGAGCATATGAAATAATAGATCTATCATTTTGCTACTCATAATCATGTAGGCATTTAAGATTTCATTTCTATTTTGTGTTTATGTGCATTTATAGTCTTTAATGCTTTTGTCTTTAGTAAATCACCTTCCTAGTATGTAGATCTATGGTTAGATAAGTTAATAAAGTCAAAAAGGAAAACACTTTTCAAAATATGAACTTGTGTAAATTCGGATGACTTTAGAAACCTAGGTTAAAAACACTTTTATCAACTTCTAAACATGTATTTTACAAGAGAAATGAAGCCTATGGGTAATAGATAATGTTTGGTAGTATTTTTCATAAGTCTAAATGAGATTTTTCTAAAGAAAATGTTGGAAACAAGAAATGAAGTCCAATAGAAGTTTTGAACTAAAAGTCATATAGATGAAATTCGTAATAATGGATGTATGGTTAGAAAACACTATTTTTCCAACTTCAAAAATGATATTTTCTTAAAAAATGAAGTCCTTAGGATATAGTATAATAAATACTTAAAGTTTTGAGTATAAAATGTATTTTTCTCAAAGGAATCAACTTGAAAGTGGAATTTTCTAAATTCGGATTTTTGGAAACCCCATAGTAAAGACCCACTTAAAAGTTTATAAATGAGATTTTCTTAAAGAAATAAAGGCCTTAGGATATAACTAATATGAGGGTCAAAATTCTTTAAGCAAAATAGAGTTTTCCTAAAAGAAAATCCTTGTAATATGTAGTATGACCAAGTGTAGTAAACTCACTTGTTAAACAATAGCATGAAGTAGTTTCTAAGAAAAAGTTTAATTAAATTCTTTAAATCTAAAAAGCTATAAGAACTTAGGCTCATTAAAGTTCATATCATGACATTCATGATAGGGAAAATCATTACCATTGCATTTAGTTTCATTTTGCACTTAGGATCTCAAGTGCATTCATGAAAACCGCATTTTCGGAATCATAACCCGCTGTACAGATCTGATCCCTTTCCGAGGCTTAGATATTTTCAAACTTAATTTAAACTTCATATTTAGAAAGCTCTTCCGAAGTAGATAGAAATCGATATAAAATTGCGAGATTCCGAGTTAAAATGACCAAGTTATGGCCATTTTAAATCGGGACATCGAAAATGACGCGAATTTTGATTTCGCTAAGTTTTCTTAGAGTTTTAGTATCCTTAGATGGTAGAATACTCATTAGAGTATTTCTTATGTGATTAGGTGAACCCGTGAACGTTGACTCTTTACCACCGGATTATTACTAGAAGACCGGTGATCCAATGGCCGAGTGAGTTCATTTCCTGAGTAATTATGCTCATTGAGTGTGCTTGTAATTGTAGTAGCACTAGATTTAGGTAAAGATAAAATTGTTGATGAGAAATGAACTTTTCATGTTGAATGAATGATAAGTATATCGAGATGAGACTTGTTGAAATAATATTGTATGAGTTAGTATAGACTTGGATTGTTTGAAATACTCTATGATCGCTCTTAATTTGCATAATGAACTTGCTACGATTCTATAAATAAACTGTACATGCATATCATCTGTGAGTCACATTGCATTACGAGAATGCTTTTGGTGGGAACAAAAGTATGATCGGGAGGCAGCGGGCCTTCGTTAACGTTAAGGATCTGCAGGGTCGCTTAAGTTAACGGGCAGTGGAGTAGACACTATAAACCAATACATATAAACAGGTGGAGGACCACCTTCGTTAACATCAAGGGCCTATGAGGTCGCTTATGTTAATGGGCAGTGGAGCAGACACTATAAACCACAAGAGAAAATATTGGAATTGTGGTTGCATGTTCATGGACCACCCCAAACCCTGAATGGAGGGCGTAAATCCATTCACATATGGCTACCGGAAGGTCATATGCTTGTATGCTCACGTTTGTGCATTCATATGATTGTTTAAATAAACTTGTTTGTATATTTTACAATTGAGTATATTATTGTGGAAATGAATCTCACTAAGCTAGTGTAGCTTATACCCCAATAGTTATTTAAATGAGCAGGTTATTCCAAGAATGCTAAGTGGGGACCGAGATGGTTGAAGCCGAGAATGATTTCGGAATTCGGCAAGATATAAGAATGTTTGAAGTTTTTGGCTAAGCTTTACGATTTGCTTTGTAATAGCTTTATGTAGTGAAGTCTTAGGATGAATGTAGTTGAAGTTTGATGAATTGTATCTTGAAGTATATGGTTTTGTATTTGGAGTATAGTAAATGTATTTCCTTTACATTGTTACTCATTGTATCAACATAAAATGTATCATTCCGATGTGTCTCCTTTATGTGTTAGACGCCTTGTACATAGTATGGAAGCCTTCGCATGATTGAGGTGATCATTCTTAGGCTTTAATATTGTGTACGGCAGACTGCCACGTTTAGGGTACCCTTCGGGGCGTGACACAAGATCATAAAACAAGCAATGAAAATCATATATACAACATAACTACTTTTAGTTTAATACTTATGGAAATTCAATTATTTGTTGAATTTATAAATCTATCTAAATCATGCTTAATTAAATCAATCTATCAACATAACACATCAAAAATCACTTATCTATCTCATTTTAACTCAAAAAGATCCATTTCCTAGGCAAAAACACATTTCACAAACGAAAACAAGTTTTGAACTTTGTTTATAAAAATGTAGTAGCTGCAAAGAAGCCAAATTTGAGCATCGATAATTTTGGAATTTGTAAAAACTCAAAACATAAAAATTTTATATCTCTTTTCAAGATTTCTATAGCAACTTGAATCACCTCAATCGGAGGTTGTATGAAAAAGTTATGGCTAAAATATGATCAAGCTGCGAAACAGGGCAACCGAGTAAAACGAACGTTGGCACTTCTACACCGGCGGCGTAAATCTCAAAGCCGGCAGCGTAGAGGTTCAACACCGGCAGTGTTGGAGGCAGCTTTAAGAAAATACATTCTGTTCACTTCAACACCGCCTCAAAGCCGGCTGCGTAGAAGCTCTAGGAGGCGATGTTGACAACATAACAGGTTTGCGAAAACATGTTTTTTGCACTTTTCTTTTATCAAAACTTCTTCAAATCATCTACTAAGCTTCCTATATCAATTCTAACATCAAATAAGCTCTAATAACAACTCCAATCACTTCAATCTTCCTCCAATAACTTCAAACAACAATCAAACTATCACAATTACTATTCATCATCTTCTTCCTCCTTCACAATCCGACCTCTAACAAGCATATATCGACAAATACATAAATAAACAGCACTCTTAACCCAATTCAACATTAGGTCTTTGAGCCTACTCATGCAATTCCTTCTTCTTCTTCTTCTTCTTCTTGTTGAAGCTAATTCTACTTGATCTCCTCTTTCTATCTTGTTTCCTATCCTTAATTTATCTTCTTGAATTTGAGTTTTAGAGAAAGCAAAAAGAAAGAGAGAAGAAGAGATGAGAAGAAGAAGAAAGAAGAGGGAAACGAAAATGAATGGGAAGAAAAGGGTAGCCAAAAGAAAGAAAAGAAAAGGAAAGGGTAAAGTTAAATTTGGATAAAATAGAAATAGGTTATAGGTTTAGAACTATCAGATCAATATCTATAGTTCCAAAAGTATTTAAAAGATGATTTCTGAACCGATATGTTATAAATTAATATCTTAAAATAAGAACTTAATTTAGAAATTTAATCTAGATACAAAGATATTTAATTTGAGTTCGGGTTTAAGAACAGATATTTTTATTCAAGCAAATGAACTCAAATTTTACTGAGATTTAGGAATTAGTGTTTAGGCTAAGAATCAAGAGTTTAGGAATCCTCTAAACATTTTTAGAACATGTTTAGGGATTTGAGGAATTTCAAATCTCAAAACCAACTTAATTATTAGCTAATTAAATTAAGCCGACTTGTCTAATTATATCCTATAATTCATTTTATTCATTTAATCTATCTAAACTCAATTTCTAATCTAGGTGAAGGTTTGGATATTTTAGGATGAGTCGTTTACACAATCCACTTAGTAGAAATAGTCCTCGGGATATGGGTATCCTTCCTCGGGATCACCTAGTCAAGGAAAATACCCAAAATGAGTATTTTTTGATGACTTTCTTGAATTTTTGACAAAACAATGTCATAAGAACATTAAAGTTCGTATAAAGGAAGACTCCAATTTAAAATGGCCATAACTTGGTCATTTTAACTCGGGTTTACGCTTATAATATATCGATTTCTACCTACTCGAAAAGATCTATCCATTTCTAAAACTATTTTTTTTTTATCAAACTAGATCATTTAGGCTCTGAAACAGTAGTGATCAGGTTCATCACGAATGTTTCTATCCAAAAAACAATTTGTTTCAAACTTTAAATCATTCAAAATTTGTTCGATAAATACTTAGTTATCTATATAGTTGAAAAAGTCCTTTTTCATAGATACTTAGCTTATATTTTATCCATGCTCAAGTGTTTGTTGTCCAACCATGTTTCTTGGTAAAACAATGTATAATTAAGAGTTTAGAAAAATATAGTTTACAAGAAATCCATTTTGTAAATCCTTTAAAATTAATATTTTGATTCCTTTGTTTTTCAAAGAATTGCTTAATGTTTGTTTTTTATTTTATAAATTCTCAACATTAGTGCTACTTTTCTTATTTGTTTTCTTTAACTATTTATTTGAAAAATCTTGGTTTTAGAAACTCTTATTTTTGTTTCAAGGGATTTCCTTATATTATGAAAATTATTTTAGTATCAAAGTCATCTTTTTTTTTTTTTTAAGAAAACAAAGTAATATAAAAATCTTTTCAAAACAAAAGTAGCTTTAAAAATTGTAGTGAGTTCTTTAAAACTTTTGAAAAGAATAACTTTACTTTTGTTTAAATCATAGATTTTATGTTTCATGTAAAACTATTCTTAGGTGATAAAATCTCCTTTTTATCAAGTATAATTGGAGCTTTGAAAATTTGGACAACAATCTTAATGGGCATAATTATGAGAAATAATAACAAGCAAAATAGCATAAATAATAAATAAGATCAAGTATTGGGAGTCTTAGCTTCTTCAAGGCTCTCGGACTAAGAAGTAGACTACTCCCAAAATAAAAATAAAATAAAAGAAAGAAAAATTTTTTTGACTTGATGAGGATAAGTCTAAGACTAGAGACTAGTCTTAAAACAACAAGAAATAAATAAATTACAATGAAAGAAATAAATAAATTACTTTGCATGGAAATAAATAAATTGCAAGTGAGCTTATATGCTCTAAAGTATATATATATATATATAGATACGTAATAATACTTAGATATAATAGCAATAATAATATGAACAAAGTAAAATAACAACATAAACATAAATAAATATTCATGAACATAGTGTAGCTTCCATAACATTTAATTTTTGGAAACTCACATTATGGTCATGTAAAATTACATGACATAAGAAAAAAAATATGTAAAGAAAAATTTACCTAAAGAAGGTTTTTGAAGTATTATGTGGTTATGAGTTTTGTGTATGTAGAAGGTGGTTTGAGATAATTTTGAGATAGTTTTGAGAGAGTATTTGGAGAGAGTATTGAGAGGAAAATTTGAGAGAGACTTAGTAGTAAATTTGTGGATAGTAATTGTGTGAAAGAAGTAAAAGAGGAGGAGGGTATTTATAGGAAACGAGGAGTGAATTTTTGTGTGATTTAAATAAAGAAGAAATAAAATAAATAGAGAGAGAGACAAAGGGGGGGGCACCGGCCATTGAGTGTGAGGGGAGAGTGAGAGTTTGATTTTTTTTGTATTTTTGTTGGTTAAATGAAGTAATAAGTAAGGTAGATATGAAATAAAGTTATGAGAAAGGTAAAAAGTAAAGGTTATAGATTATGGTGTTGTAAAAGTAGGTGTTAGAAAAAGTAAAGAGAAAAGAATAGTGTAGAATAGTAATTAATAGTGTAATGTAAAGTAGATATGACCAATAAAGTACCGGTAGTAAGAAAATACGTGTATAATTATGATATATGTTATTTTTACTTAACGAAAAATTATAAAACTGATATTTTTAAAAACCTTATATTTTTACAAGTCTAACTTTATATCCGGATTCTTTTTATTATTCCGAGCCCCGGGACACGTTTTTCATGAACTGTATCCGTTCGGGTTCAAAATGATTCGCGGTTTTACTAATATGATCTTTTTAAGCTTCCTTATGTAATTACGAACTATTCTACATACTAATCTCCTACTCACTTTCTTAGGGCTGCTTATTCGGGATTGCTGGATTAAACCATTACGCTTAACTAGGGTTTGGTTGACTTTAGGGTTTCCGGTTGACTTTTCAATTAGGTTTTAAGCTATACTGATTCCAAAAATTCGAGGGTTTACAACCTACCCCCCTTAAAGAAAGTCTTGTCCTCAAAACTTGGAAATTCATATCTGCAGCTTCAAACACACTTTGGTACTTATGCTGTATCTTAGCCACAACTTCTTATGTGGCCTCCTTATGGGAAAGATTTCTCCATAGTACCTTGACATACTTGATTTCCTTATTTCCCAACTTTTGAACATTTCGATTAAGGATTTGTACTTGGTGTTCCTTAGAGGTGAGATCTTCCTTTAAGAGTACTGGCTTTAACTCCAAAACTTATTCTTGGGTCAATTGTCACATAGGAATATGTAACACGTTGTGTACTCCCAACAGGTTTGGTAATAATATTTAGATAATAAGCTAAATTTCCAACTTGTTTTAGCATCTCAAAAAGATCTAATGTATCGTGGGCTCAAATTTTCCTTGGGAGCGCACACGATGTATACTCTTTATCCTTAAGTATACATGATCTCCATTTGAAATTCTAAGATCCTTATCTTCTTATCAGTCTTACTTTTTTGCCTATCTTGTGCCTTTCCTCATTCTTTGAATTCCATAACACATGCTCTTTATGTCTCTCCAAAGTTTGAGTCGTTTGTCCTGACTGCCCATTAATCTGAGGTTGGTATGCTTGTAGCTTCATCTCTATACCCTCTTGCAGGTTAGATCAACGCTTAGGTGCAATTCTTATGCCTCTAGTTGATATGATTTTGACTGGTATTCCATGCTATCATATGATTTCTCCTACATAAGGCTTTGCCAGTTCATCCATGGAAAACGCCATATTGATTGGTATGAAATGAGCCAACTTAGTCAATATGACACAGATGATATTGCTTCTGGTTGGTACTATTGGTAATCCAAAATCCATGGGAATTTCATTCCATTCTTATTCCGGTATCAGTAAAGGTTTTTTCAATCCTCTCGACCTTTGATGCTCTTTATTCCTTTGTTGGCAGATTGGGCACTTCATCACATAATTGACTATGTCTTTGTTTCTTCTTATCCTATTACTTATGATCTTTGAAACTTTGGTACATCTTGGTTCTTCTTAAAGGTGCCGTTTATCCCGAGTTATAGGTTGCACTCATAATTTTCCTTTCTCATTTCCTTATCTTCAGGCATACAAAATCGTCCTTCAATTCGCATGATATCATCGTCGTTGACCATAAAATCAGTACACTTTTCTTCCTATATTTTCCTCTTTATCCTTTGTATCTTCTCATCTTAGCGTTAAGCTTCTTTAATCTTTTCTACCAAGGTTGGTTCCCATACTACATTAACTATCTCTACTTTATCACTTTATCCCATAAATTCAACGCTTAGCTTCCCAAATCCTCAACTTCTTTCATTTTGTGAGCAAGGTAGACACTAATTGATTATGAGATCATAGTCCTTGGTTAACTCTAGCTATCTCCTTTCTTTTTTTTTTTTTTTTTTAATTTCTTTGTTTCTGAATAGATCAAGATGTCGTCCATAAAGACAATTACACTCTTATTCAACAGAGACTTATATACTTGGTTCGTGTTTGGTCAATCAAAAAGGCATTACTAGAAACTCGTAGTGTCCATAACGAGTTCGAAAAGCATTCTTTTGAATAATCTTTTAATTTGATCCTTAATTGGTGGTACTTTGATCTTAAATCAACATGAGAAAACACGTTCGCTATTTGTAGTTGATAAAAAAGATTTTTAATCCTAGGGAGTGGGTATTTATTCTTGATTCATGTCCTGATAATCAATGCATGAACTCAGGGATATATCCTTTTCTTTCTTTACAAACCAAACCGGTGTATTTCATGGTGATAGAGTTGTTTGCACAAAACCTTGATCCAAGAGTTCTTGTAGCTATTTCTCCAACTCTTTTAACTCTATTGAGGCCACTTGATATGATGCCTTAGCAATTGGTTCCTTATTGGCCATCAGTCAAATCTTAAAATTGATCTTTCTCTTTGGATGTGATCTAAACCATTCATCTAGAAAAACTTCTGAAAACTTATTGATGATCGGGGATATCCTCCAAGATAGGTTTGTCTTTATCTTCTTCCGTGTCATCGAAGTAGTCATCCCTTCACTTTGGAACTTCCTTTATCAGTTTGAAAGAATATAACTCCTTTTTTCTTGCAATAGTGGATTCTTCAACAACGTTATCTTCCTTTCTGATTGTTCTATGAGTTCTATGTTCTTTTTGCGACCATCTTATTAGGGCTTTATCAAAAGATAATTAACTTATATCAAAGACTACTTCTTATTTACTTAACCCCACTACTCATGAAGTCATGAGCGGATGGATGTTCTTATATCCTTATTAGATGATCCTTCAACACTTCTTGGGTTTCAACATCCTTTCTCATGGAGATTTTGATCTTACGGCTAAGAGTCGATGTTTGATATTGGTAGTCTAACTTCTTAGCTAGACTAGGTGTAACAAAAGAATGTGCTGCTCGCAATCCAAAAGAGCAAAAACATTCCGACTTCCTAATTGTATGCTTCTTGTGTATCTGACAGAGGGATTACTACTTCTATTCGCATATCTTCTTATCCATAAAACTTTAAACTCTTGTATTGCTTGAAACAAAAGAATAACAATAAAGAGGGTTCAAGGCTTACCGGTTCCCAAATTGCAGCTATAGCCTTTATTGCAATCCAAGGCACCTAAGTTCCCATCTTCTTCATCTATTTCTTTACTTATCCATTGTCCCTCCGTGTTGTAGATTTTGATTCCTGAAGCAGTGGATCTTGATCTACTTTCACTTATACTTCCATTTCCTTTCCCGGTCCTTATAGGAACAACTCCTCCAGAAGGCCTTGTTTGAATATTCCTTCCTTGTGGACATTCATTGACGAAATGCCCATCTTGCTTGCAGACATAGCAAGTATAGTTTCCTTTCTTTGAACATTTTGATATCTTATGGTCTGTATCTCCACAGAAGAAGCATTTTCCAAACAACCGAAGGCATTTCTTGGGGTAGTGTGCTCTCTTGCACTTCCAGCACTTGACGTTTTTTGGTATGAATCTCCCACTGTTATCATTGCTCCTAAAGTTGTTGGAGAACTTGAATATCTTTTGTGGGATTATGGAACTAGATCCATCATAAAACTTTTTCTCAAAAATTGGGGCTTTCTCTTCTTCTATCATTTCTCTCCTTTTCCTTGCTCCTTCTACAATCCGAGTTCTTTCCACTAATTCTCGGTAACTTCTGATGTCAAATTCCTCCAACCTCATTCTTAGGTCTTCATCCAATCCTCCTATAAAAACTTATCTTTTCAATTCCTCACTGTATTTGTAGGAGTCGGGGGCATATTGAAGCAATCTACTGAACTTAGTCTCATATTGCTCTATAGTTCTTCCTTTCTGAGCAATTTGCAAGAAGTTTGCACTATACCTTACTCGTAAGCCTCTCGGGAAATAATTTTCCAAGAACTCATGTCTGAATATTTCCCAAGTGATTGGGGTCATCAACTCTCTTTTCTTTGATTCCCACCGTATTCTAGCATTCAGATGAAGCATGAATGTCCCATACTTGATTTGTAAGTAATGCGGAACTTCATATGTGTCAAAAGACCTTTCGATCTAAGCAAGCTAATCTTCAGCCTCATCTGGTTTATCGTAAGCTCCATCAAAATAACGGTCACTTTGGATAAAATCAGATAACGTACTATTGTATGGCCTTAACGGTGGGGGTGGAGGTAAAGGTGCATTTTGGGAATGCATGCTCCTTTGTACAGATGCTTCAGTTGGCACTTGCTGTTGCGGTGGTGTTGGTACAAGTGCAGGTGCAGGCATGTTCTGCTTAATTGCTTCTAGCACGTGGGTCAAATGTCCTAGCGTAGCGTGTAAGTCTACTTGAGGTGCAGCGGCTGCTTGAGCGGCAGGTTGCTCTGCTTCAATATTCGGTTGGTTGGAGGTACTTTGCTCCTCCCTACATCTTCTTCTACTTCAGCTGTTTTAAATTTTTTTCTATGTTAGGTTTATCGTTTTGATATCTTAGTTAAATCTTTGACGGAAACATATTTAACGGAAACTTACTTGCATAAATAGTTACTGAAATAAAATTTAAATCAAGGTAAATTTTGAGATCATACTTTAAAACATAAATTCATTAGAAAATTGAAATAAACAGGTACAAGACCTTTTCATGGAAATTGAAATAAACAACAAGGTAAATCACAACAATCACAAAGAAAATAACAAAACACCATTCTGAAAACTAAAAAGATAGATTAGGATCGCTGATCTAGTCTTTAATTACAAAATTTAAGCTGGACTACAAGGGATATGCTCGGCTTTCTCCTTCCTTCCTTCATTCTTCCGACGTATCTCCAGGTTTACTACTGGACGATCCTGGGTTTCTCTTCCTCATAAATTGTTCAAAATATTTCTCCCTCTTTTTGGCTGCTTCCCTCAACCTTTCATGTATATTGGTCAGTTCTGCTTTAGTCAGTTTCGACATAATGTCATGAATGGTTCTCTAAGTAACAGCCCCTTTAGCCTCCATGCTATCGTTCTCATTTGGTGAGGTATTGTCCGTGTCCATGGTTAGGTTTGCTTCCTGTCTTCTTCGAGCATGCTGTTCCTCCACATAGCGGATGATTCTTGCTTCTTCGCTATTCTAGGGCTCATCGCCTCGAGTAACGGTCTGGTTTCCTGCTTCTTATTCTAGTTCTCCTTCATGGTCTTCATCCGAATCTTCCTCGGATTCTTCCTTAGAATCTTCACTTGCTTCTTGCATCGGCTCCTCTCTTATTACCGTCCCATCCCTACTTAGACGTAGAACCTCATTCCTTCTTAGTTGGATTCCTGTGAAGGTTGGTGATTTAGTAAACACTTCAGTTGGTAGTCGTAGAACTTCTTGGAAAACTCCATGCCAGTAGAAGACTTCATTGAGATCAGCTTTCATCCATTCTAGGTGATCCATCAGATTGTCATGTGCGTACACGAACACTGGTGCAATTCGTGTCCAAGTTTGGAAATCGGGCAAAGTTTGACCTCCATCTTCTCTAAGGATGAGTGTTGCTTCTTGCAGCATTGGTCGGTCTCTGGCTATGGCGGCGATTCATTCCATGGCATAAAATCATCTCTAACTCGAACATTTTCTTCCCTATGGGATAGTTATGGATAGTCCGCACTACTCCTTTCTACTTTGTTTGCATCATTCCTCTTTTCCAGATTAGAAACATCTCTCGGACAGTCTTAGGTTGTCCAGCCAAAGCAAACTCTTCGCACAACACCTAAAGTCTCAGTCGGTAATTCTCCAAGTTTTCAAAGGGTCATTTTCTAAAATTCTTAGCCTGCAGGCAGGCCTCGTCTAAGGTAATCTATGCAAAAGAGAGGGAAGACAGAAAACTTATTCTATCCATTCTATCTTATCTAATTCTTTCTTATTTCTATTCTAACTTATTTCTTCTTAAGTTCAATTCTATAATTATGATTCCTGGATTCTTAACCATGCTTTGATACCAACTTAAACTGTCATGCCCCAAAGGGTACCCTAAACGTAACAGTCCGCCACACTCAATATTAAAGCTTAAGTATGAAAACCTTAGTCATTCCCAAAAGCTTTGATATTAAGTGTAAGCCATGCTCTCACAATTTTAGAAGACCATACATGGAATTATGAAGCTTAAGAAGATATATTAACAATTTAAGAAAAGAGAATTCATAATATTCACTTATTTAAAACAACAGGCTTACAAATCTTATAGGCATTCTCTAGTCACAAATACTACAATCTTATTACAAGAATATTTCTATGAAGTCTGTATCTTATCCAATACTAAACTTTATCTAGAAATTCCTTAACCAAAAGGAAAGTACTTGGCTGCAGGGTCCACGTGGCCTCAACCATAAATAGGTAAACTGCAAAAGATATCTATAGGGGTATAAGCTAATAGGCTTAGTGAGAACTATTTTCATAAATAACTTCTAGTGAAAGAATTCAAACAAGTTATTTAAGCAGACAAATGAAATGCAGCATACACGTGGGCAAACAAGGCATATAGTTTTCCGAGAACTATATGTTGAATGGATTTACGCCCTCCATTCGGGGTTTGGTGATACGTAACATCAAAAAAAGTAGTTTTAGTTAAAAAGTTATGCTTTCGATCAATACCGCCAAGCATATTAAGTCTACTTGAATTGAGCCATGCTTTTGGACTTTCTACCAAAGCATTTAACTCCATGTCGCCAAGCAATCGCTTTTGGTCAATCCACCAAGTGTTGCTTCCAACCTGAGCTACCATCCTTCTCACCCAAAGACAATAACCCAATGCAATGTAACTCACTTCGTGGTATGCATGAATCAATTTATTTATGATATTATAGTATTATTATTATCAGATTTAAGGTAACCATAGAGTTTCATACAAATCAAGTGCTATACTAAAACAAACATTTAATCAATCCCGGTCTCAATATTCTTAGGATCCTTTCAACAAATTTTCTCACATACATATCCATTTGTCTTTTCTTACTTCTAATGCAACTAGACTACAAGCACAATCAAGTAAAGCATTTTAAGGTAATAAACTCACGATGCCATGCCGGCACTTCTCTAAACGGATGAGTCGTTCACACATTCCACTTAGTCGAAATAGTCATCAGGGTATGAGTATCCTTCCTCGGGATCACCTAGTCAAGGAAAATACCCAAAATGAGTATTTCTTGATGAATTTCTTGAATTTTTGACAAAACAATGTTATGAGAATGTTAAAGTTCGTATAAAGGAAGACTTCAATTTAAAATGGTCATAACTTGGTCATCTTATCTCGGATTTGCACTTATAATATACCGATTTCTATCTTTTCGAAAAGAAATATCCTTTTCTAAAACTATTTTTATCAAACTAGATCACTTAGGCCCCGAAACAATGGTGATTAGATTCACCACGAATTTTTTTATCCTAAAAACAATTTGTTTCAAACTTTAAATCATCAAAATTTGTTTGATAAATACTTAGTTATCTATATAGTTGAAAAATTCCTTTTTCATAGATACTTAGCTCATATTTTATTCATGCTCAAGTGTTTGTTGTCCAACCATGTTTCTTGGTAAAATAATGTTTAATTAAGAGTTTAGAAAACTATAGTTTACAAGAAATCCATTTTTAATCCTTTAAAATGAATATTTTGATTCCTTTGTTTTTTAAAGAATTGCTTAATGTTTGTCTTACTATTTTTTAAATGACTTTTTGATAAAAATAAATTTCTTCTTTTCTAAATTCTCAACATTAGTGCTACTTTTCCTATTTGTTTTCTTGACTATTTATTTGAAAAATCTTGGTTTTAAGACTTATTTTTGTTTCAAGGGATTTCCTTATATTAGAAAATTATTTAGTATCAAAGTCATCTTCTTTTAAGAAAACAAAGTAATATAAAACTTTTCAAAACAAAAGTAGCTTTAAAATTGTAGTGAGTTCTTTAAAACTTTTGAAAAGAATAACTTTACTTTGTTTAAATCATAGATTTTATGTTTCATGTAAAACTATTCTTAGGTGATAAAATCTCCTTTTTATCAAGTATAATTGGAGCTTTGAAAATTTGGACAACAATCTTAATGGGCATGATTATGAGAAATAATAACAAGCAAAATAGCATAAATAATAAATAAGTCAAGTATTGGGAGTCTTAGCTTCTTCAAGGCTCTCGGGACTAAAGTAGACTATCCCAAAAGAAAAATAAAATAAAAGAAAGAAAAATTTTTTGACTTGATGAGGACAAATCTAAGACTAGAACTAGTCTTAAAACAACAAGAAATAAATAAATTACAATGAAAGAAATAAATAAATTACTTTGCATGAAATAAATAAATTGCAAGTGAGCTTATATGCTTAAAGAATATAATATATAATATATAGATACATAATAATACTTAGATATAATAACAATAATAATATGAACAAAGTAAAATAACAACATAAACATAAATAGATATTCATGAACAAGAACAATACATGAACATAGTGTAGCTTTCATAACATTTAATTTTTGGAAACTCACACTATGGTCATGTAAAGTTACATGACATGAGAAAAAGAATATGTAAAGAAAAATTTACCTAAATAAGGTTTTTGAAGTATTATGTGGTTATTTTTGTATATATAGAAGGTGGTTTGAGATAACTTTGAGATAGTTTTGAGAGAGTAATTGGAGAGAGTATTGAGAGGAAAATTTGAGAGGGATTTGGCAGTAAATTTGTGGGTAGTAATTATGTAAAAGAAGTGAAAGAGGAGAGGGGTATTTATAGAAAATGTGGAGTGAATTTTTGTGTGATTTAAATAAAGATGAAATAAAATAAATAGAGAGAGAGACAAAGGGGGAGGGGCGCCGGCCATTGAGTATGAGGGGAGAGTAAGAATTTGATTTTTTGTATTTTTATTGGTTAAATGAAGTAATAAGTAAGGTAGATGTGAAATAAAATTATAGGAAAGGTAAAAAGTAAAGGGTATAGGTTATGGTATTGTAAGAGTAGGTGTTAGAAAAAGTAGAGAGAAAAGAATAATGTAGAATAGTAATGAATAGTGTAATGTAAAGTAGATATGACTAATAAAGTACCGGTAGTAAGAAAATACGAGTATAATTGCGATATCTGTTATTTTTACTTACCGAAAAATTATAAAACTGATATTTTTGAAAACCCTACATTTTTATGAGTATAACGGTATATTCAGAATATATTTATTATTTCGAGCCCCGTGACACATTTTTCAAGAACTATATTCGTTCAGGTTCAAAACGATTCGCGGTTTTACTAATCTGATCTTTTTAAGCTTCCTTATGTAATTACGAACTATTCTACATACTAATCTCCTACTTACTTTCTTAGGGTTGCTTATTCGGGATTGCCGGATTTAAACCATTACGTCTAACTAAGGTTTTATTGACTTTAGAGTTTCCGGTTGACTTTCCAATTAGATTTTAAGCTATACCGATTCAAAAAATTTGGGGGTTTACAGCTACTCATCTTTGTGGCTCTGTAGCAGCTTCTTGGCTGCTCCATTACTGACCTTAGGCACTTGGTATAAAGCTTGTTGGTGGCTATTATGGTTGCTTGAGTAGTGTCATTCATGTTACTGTTAGGTGCTTAGGTCAATAGCTCATATCCGTTTCTAGTTGGAATTTGGATCTGCAATAGCGAGTTCATGATGAATTGGATGTTTGTAATAATTAGTTACTTTGGTGTATTACTATTGCTGCTAATTTTTACAAAATTGCAACTCTTTATCTCCAATGGAGTGTACTTCTATTGTAGATCTATCTAGTGTTATAAAGATTGGTTCATTATAATCTACAAGTTAAGAACATGTTACATGTGTCCAAGATTTTCTCAATCTTAAGCTCTTATATTATTATTCCAGATCAAAACAGTAGCAGTGTAAATACAACCAATTCACGCTAGATTATGCCCATTATGCTTTTAAAAATCACCAAAGCTTAAAACATGAAAATCGCAAATCTCCTCTCTTCGAATTGCCTCAATTAGAGACCGGATGAGAAAAAATATGCACAATTTTCAAAACTATATCAAAACTGCAAATCAAAACACCACACTACACGTGTAATGCTTTTTTTACCTTGAATCTAGTTTCACCAACTCTAAAACATGAAAGTTATAGATCGTTGTCTTATTTTTCTATACCATTTTGAATCATCTCATTAGGAGCTTGAATGGGAGAGATATGTCAAATATACCAAATAGTATTGAGATTGTCTTGTTGTGAAATTGCAGCTTCGTTTTTTTTTTTTTCAAAAGTTTAGCACAAATTGATCTATTTTATTATCTTTTGTCAATTCGGTTGTTACAACTCTTGTCATTGCTGAAGTGTGAGCTTGGAATGTTAAGTGCACACTTCATGTGCTGTTTGTGCACTCAATTGGACTATCCATTAGTTGCTGCTACCATTGAAATTGTAGTTGCTTGATCGCTTAGTAAAAATTAGAGCTCGATAATGGAGTTTAGTGTAGAAGCTCTTGCAGATTGCTCTAGCTTGGTTTGATTTGAGCATGGGTCTAAAGAGATGCTACTACGAATACCAACTCATTATCTGATGAACCTATGTCACAACTCCAAATTTACTCTCTTCTACACAACTCTCGCAACAGATATCAATTACCAAGACCAAAGCAATAAGAATTTGCCTTTTATAAGTTTGAAGAAAATTACTTATCAAAATGTGACTCAATATACAAGTATATCAATCCATGCATGCTTTTTAAGCTTTATTTTTATCCTTTTTTTTTAATTATTTTTGTGCAAATGATCTAATAACATGCAATCATAATTTCACAAATAAAGTGCCAAAACATGCATAAGAGTGTGATATGTATGTAGAATAAATGTGAAGCTTTTACACACTTATTATCTCATGCACAAATCCAGCTTGAGTTCGAACTGATCTTGTTTATCAAGCCCAATAAGCTTTTATCAAGCTTGAAATTAAAGCTCGAGCTTGAATTATTTAAATAGCCCATTCTTCATTTTTTTTTCAAACCTAAAAATAATATATAAGAATTGCTAAATATTTATATATATTTATATTTAATAGAAATTAGCTTAGTTGTTTTGATTATATATTAATATATAATAAATATAGAACTTATAAATTTACTAATGAGCTTATTGACAAAGCTACTTGCGAGCTTGTCCATGAGTTTAAATGAGCCTTTTTTTAAGCTAGCTTGCGTGTCTGAATTGAAGCTCGAGTGTGGCTTGTTTCGATAATTGAAATTCATCTCATGTTCGAGTAGCTCCAATTTGTAAGCATAATTAATACTTTCCATGATTGGGGGGGGAGGGGTGTTGTTGGGGGTGCATGTTGCTAAATCTTCACATAGATGAAAGTTTATGGAGTGAATTTACATAGAATGAAAGATCGAGTGGGTATTTCACAACTCTTCCCCATCTTGTTTCAATAAAAAATATTACGTATCTTTAACTGTGCTAATTTTTGAAAGTTTAAAAAGCCAAAAAGATGACTTTGAAAGCTCAAGGGGTGAATCCGCATATAGATGAACGTTTAGAGGGTAAATTTGCAATTTCCCCCATTTTTATTCATGTTGGTTTAGACTTTGATTACTATTAGTTTTTGTTATTTTGGTAATTTAAGCTCTTGTAATTTTTCAATTTTCTTACACAATATCATCATAAACTTTGAGTCATTTTGATGATTTTATTTATGCATTGTCCTCACTTATCTATTTGTCCCTCTATTTATATATGCAATGACTGATCAAAGGGGCTATATGTTTTCGAGTAGCTGAACAATTTTTTATATAGTTAACTTATGTTAGGTGTAGAAGACTTTAAGTTGGACTTACTTTAACTAGGAAAAAAGTAAATTTCATTTGCAAATGCAGTCTCGTCTAGTCGTGCTTAATCATTTCTCCTTCAAATATTATGCATTTGTGAACCAAGTCATGACCATCTTAGAGATGTTGTATTTTCACATGTTATGGATAAAACCAAAGTCAAGAAGAAAACTATAGAGGTAAGTGCAACTGCATAGTTAGTTGAACAAAGTCAATGTTGAAAATTTGATTTTATAATTCATTGTACAGCAGAAACAATACATCTATTGTTGAGGCATCACTCCCATCCCCCAAATTCTTTCAATTAGTCTCGCACTCAATAAAGGCAGGGCCATTGACGTTAAGCCCATAGTATGCTCATTTATATAATTCTGTTTTTAATGAGTAAACTTAATCTTATAAATTGACCATCAATATGATTTGATGGATGTAATCATGCTAAGTAATCTATGAATAATCAATCGTATCTCCTCATTTAATACCTTAAAAGAAGCTCTAAAGATGAAAGAAATAATAATATGATGAATTCTCTACTCTCAAAGATCAACTAAGCTTTAATGAGGAACTAACAATCCATACTTATGGGTGTAAGTGAACCAAACCAATTCACAAGCTATTCGACTTCAACATAATTTTTACTTGAGTTTAATTTAATAATGTTAAGTCAAACTTGAACTCGAACTATTCGAGTTATATAATATTTGGCTTGAATAACTTGCAAGCTTAATTGAACATGAATCGAGTGCAAACATTATTGGATATTAGTACTATTTTAACTAGAACTTTTTTAAATAAATCGAGTCTAAGAAATTCAATTGAGTCAAGCTTAAGTTTTATGGTGCCACTCTAAGTTAACTTCAAACTAAAAATTTTAAGCTTGGTTAAGCTTGACTTTTGAAACTTTACATGCAATTCAAGCTCAATACCGTATTGTCTCAATTAGAATAATGAGGTTGCCATTAAATAACTCTTTCACATGTACATGGGTCTTTGAGCTATTGAAACCGCCTATTTCTCCTTCTTGTTGATTTTCTCCATACTCCTCTCTATCTTTCAAGTGTCATCCATGCATTACCCTCTAAGTTCATATGCAGCATGAGGCACAAGCAACATGCATGATGTGACATCATTTATAACCCTACATCTATAATAATAACTTAGGTAATATGTAAATGCTTCTTTCATAAGTTAATCTTTACATGATATTTATCATTAATATTAACGTTATATGTAGATTAAAAAAGAAATGAAAATAAATTGTTTTATGATTTTTCCTTGATTATATATATCGTTCTTTTTTATCTTTTTGAATTATTTTTTTATATATAAAGGCTTAAACAGTCAAATTCAAATATTGAAGATTAAGTAGCACATGTGAAACAAACATTAAATTAAAAAAAAAAACCAAAATAAAAAAAAGAAAATAAAAACAAAAATAACAACAAAACTACCTAAACCTTAAGGTTACTTGAGAATTGAATTGACATTCTTAGGAACTAACTAACTCTTATATATAAAAAACTAAAAGCTATGTACAATTGACATAACTACACTAATCCGCATGTCAATAAATAAAGAGGTTATATCTCTTAATACCCTTCTCCCCCCTCAAGTTGGCCATGATAACATGTCTAACTTGGAAACAAAAGTAAACAAAGAAGATTCCTTAGTAGCTTTGGTCAAACAATCAGCGTGTTGATCATGGGAGGAAACATGAATAATTGAAAGCAAACCAAAAGAGACAGGGTCCTAAACAAAATGAACATCTAAATCAACGTACTTCTTATGTCCATGAAGGTAAGGATTTTCAGCAATAAGAATCGGGATGGGAAGTGGGAAGACAACATCCAAATCTTTGAACAAGAATGATAGCCACAACAATTCCTTAACAAGAAGAGAAATAGTCTGGTATTTCGCCTCACCAGAGGAAGTGGCAATAGTAGGCTATTTCAAGAAATAGGCGAATGACCAAGAAAAACACAAAAAGCAGACAATGATTGATGATCATCAAGACATGGGCCTCGATTTATGTCACAATAAGCATTCGACGATAAAGAACTCCCATCAAACAAATGTAAACTAGCATCGACAGTTCCCTTAATATAGCATAGTACTTTAAGAGCAACATCCATAAGAGATTGAAAAGGTTGAGACACAAATTGGCTAAGTTTTTTAATAGCAAAACTCAAATATGGTTGAGTAATGCGTAAGCATAATAACCTACCAAAAATACATCTATAAGGAATTGGATCCACAAGAGGTGCACTTGAAGTTTTAGTTATCACATAACCTGGAGAAATTGGATTTTTAGTAGGTTTAACACCTGTTAAACCAGCATCATCAAGTATTTGTGTTGATTCAAGAGGAAACCATCACGTAACCAACAAACCTTAATGCCAAGAAAAAATCTTATCTTTCTAAGATCCATGATAGTAAAGACGCAATGAAGAGCTTGTTTAACTGCTAGAATATCATTAAATGAATCACCAACGTAGTAAACCATCAACATAAACCAGCAATATTAAGAAACCATGTGATTTCTTATGACTAAATAAAGAATAATTCAATTTGGATTGAGTATAACCCAATGATAAAATAAAATAGCTAAGGTCAACATTCCATTATCTAGACGCTTGTTTAAGTCCATAGAGTGACTTAACAAACTTATAAACCTGCCCTTTCTTAGCAAAAGCATAACCATCGAGTGGATACATGTGGATGTTCTCATTAAGGGGACCATGCAAGAAAGCATTGTTCACATTAAGTTGGTGAACATGCCATTTTTTGATAGCAACTAATGTAAGAACTACACCCACTGTAGTTAACTTAGTAACATGAGAAAACGTGTGAGTATAATCAATATCTTCAATTTGATTGCAACCCTTTGCCACTAAATGATCTTTATAAGATTCAATAGTCTTATCGGGATTATACTTAATCTTGTAAACCCATTTAGATCCAATGGTTTCTTTGTTAGGTGGCAAATCAATAACTATCCAAGTCTGATTTTGTTCTAAAGACAACAACTCCTAATTCATGGCTTCAACCCAACAAGAATCATCCTTTGCCTCATTATAGTTGCAAGGTTTCTTAACAATAAGTACATTAGCTAATGAACATATAAAATAAGGAGGCCAATGTGTATATGAAGCAAGGTTAAAAAGAATATAAGAGGAAGCATTTGAAGTAGCAAAAGAAGTTGTCTTATCATGAGTGATATTATGTACAAAATCTTCAAGCCATTGTGGATGATTGCGAGAACGACTTGATTTCCTAATGACTTATTCTATATCAGAATATTGTGTATAGGAAGGACTTGAAGAAGATAGAATAGTATTATCACAAGGTAAAGAAAGAATAGAATCTTCTATGCCGGGAATAGAAATAAGAAGAAAAGACTCACAATTATTAGAGGATAAGATTGAAGGTTTTGAAGAACGATAAGGAAAGACATGTTAAAAAAAAAATAAACATCTCTACGAACAAAGAGGATACAAGTCTCAAGATTAAAAAATTTATATCCATTTTGACTCGAAGGATACCCAACAAAAATACACTTCTTTCGACTAGCATCAAATTTATCCTTAGACTTGAGATAATGAACATGGGTAAGACAACAAAAGACCTTTAAAGATGTATAATAAGGTGGTGTATGATGTAACAATTCATAAGGTGATTTCTATCCTATAGGCATTTAATTAATAAGGTAAGTAGTAGTTAAAAGACATTCTTCCCAAAACAATTTAGGATGATTAGCATGAAAGCCAAGAGCTCTTGTAGTGTCTAAAAGATGCCTATGCTTTCTTTCAATAAGACCATCTTGTCGTGGTGTATAGGAAATGGATTTTTGATGTAAAATGCCATGTGTTGAACAAATGTTGACAAGCATTGAAAAGAAATCCCATCCCATTATCAGTTTGGATGTGTTTGGGAGTAACACGAAAATGGTTTTGAACAAAGGCAATAAAGGTGGTTAAATGAGATAGAGTTTGGGTTTTACATGACATAAGATAGATCTAAGTGCATCTACTTACATCATCCATAATATTAATGAAAAACTTAGCACTAGTTAAAGGAGTATTGTAGGGACCCCATATATGAACGTGCAACAAATAAAAAGCATGAAAGAAATTTGTGGATCGAGAAGGAAAAGACAAATGACATGCCTTAGCAAGTAAATAGGATCCATAATGAAAATTGTTGAAGTTTATGTGTTTACAAAGAGATAAATTTTTCATCTTGGAAACTGACATATGTCTTAATCTATCATGAAGAAGTGTCAAATACACTAAAGTATAGATTGATTATGGTCAACAGAACAAGTGACATGCTTTAAAGTATTAAGTACATAAAGACCACCTTGACAGCCAGCTTCAAGTACCACTTCTTTAGAGATCGAGTCTTGAAAAATACAATGATTAGTTGTGAAAGTAGCTGTCAAAGAATGATCAAATAATAGCTTGCACATGGAAATAAAGCTATGAGTGAAATTACGGACATACAAGACTCGAGTAAGGGTAATATGTTTATTTAAGATTGAATAGCCTAAGTCTTTAACAAATTAAGTGCTTCCATCAAGCATTTTTACGTGAACTGGTGCATGAATTATTTGTATATTAAATAGGTAATGCATGTATGGTATAATATGGTCAATTGCTCCCATATCCACTATCTGGGAACCATCCTCACTATATGTGGCAAAACTAGAAGACATACCTAAACGGGCCATAAAAGAAGCATATGTATCTTCTGATTCTTGCTTATCCTTCAACACTTTAACAACTTCTTCGCAAATTTGAGTTACAACATGTGAATCTACATTAAAAGAAGTATTGCCAGTTGAAGGAGCTATTTCTAATAAAGCATTATCAGCAACCGCCTTGCTTTCCACATGTGCAGCAATCTAAGACTCATGCTTGAACT
The DNA here is from genome assembly GCA_024138025.1 of Combretum micranthum. NCBI lineage: Eukaryota > Viridiplantae > Streptophyta > Magnoliopsida > Myrtales > Combretaceae > Combretum > Combretum micranthum. Next base: position 55,928 of record JAMXBD010003814.1, read on the forward strand.
GTCCTTGTCGATATCACTCAAGATAACCAACAATTTCAAAACAATTTTCAACACTTTTTACCATTTCTTTTGCAATGACTTCAAATAACTTGATTAGATTTATTATGTTATCCTTACAATCATCAAAAGTCATTCTCTGTTGATTGCGCATAGCAAAAGTAGAATTATAATCGGACATGAAAGAAGTGGAAGTCACCTCTTTTTGTTTCTCTATTTGATAGATCAAATAATATGCTTTATTTATGGTTGGTAAAGGCTCCATGCACAATATCTGGTTCCGAGTTACCTCATATACTTCACTTAATCCCATAAAAAATTGTATCAAGTTATTTCAACTATCAATCTTAGATATATTTTGCATCAAAGAACATTCACAATTTTCAATTGCCCGACAAGAATAAGTAGGTAATTTGCAAAGATCATGCAATTCATCCCATAGACGTTAAAGCTTATTAAAATAAGCTGTAAAACTCAAGTTTCCTTGTCTAGAATTCATAATCTCACTTTGTAATTGAAAGAGTAAGGGACCATTCAACAAACCAAAATGATCAGAAATATTAATCCACAGTTCTCTAGTTGATTGTGCCTAAACAAAGCCTTTAGCCAACTCTTTACTCATAGAATTGAGTAATCAACATCTAACCATTTAATCAACCCTAAACCATGCTTATTCATTAATTGGATTAGAAATCGATTTAGCCCATGTTCCATTGATGTATCCTAATTTCACTTTAGCAGCTAAAGTTAGTTTGATAGATCTACTCCAATTTAAGAAATTCGAGCCATTGAAAATAACATTTGTAAGTGTTAAACCTGGACTATCACTTCCAGACAGAAAATACGGATCGCTACTAATTCTATCGGTATTCATGCTTTGTGTTAAACTCTTCTCCTACATCCAATCAAGACAAATGAAGGAAGAACATGCAAAAGAATATATGTCACTTCCAACTTTGATATCATCTAGAAACTAAGCATTGGAAAAAAAAAAAAAAAAACTTGATTGAGAAGAGAGAATTGAGCCAGTAATAGAGGAAATGAATTGATATTCTGTTTCTGCTTTACGTTTTGTTAGGAACCAACTAACTCTTATATACAGAAAACTAAAAGTTATGTAAAGCTATCATAACTACACTAATCCAAGTGTCAATAAATAAACAGGTTATATCCCTCAAAAACCTAAACCTTATGCTACCTTATTCACAGGTGGCTACCCTAGGATAGGGGGATTGTCAAATAGAATTAGCAAAATATGTTTAAGTATGTCTTAAGTGTAGTCTAATAATTTGTAAAAAATTCAATCAAGTTGTAATATGATGATATATAAGTATGTTTGTAAATTTTATCATATAAAACAATATTGAAAGTGAGAACTTGTGGGTTTTGGTATATTAATATATGTTTTGTTATGTATATGTTTAAATCGACGTCAGTTTGGTATGAACTTTATATACAATTGTATTTATTATGTTTAAGTCATTGCGTATTTACAGACTTTAATTTCCCCCCTTTTTTGAGTATAATAACTATATTATGTTTATTTCTTTTCTCGATGAACATGCAGTACCCGTACAGATATATTAATCGAGTATGGTTACTGGTTTAGTTTTTTAAACATGTATTAATACTTTAGATTATGCTATGGGTCGATGTTTTCCAATAATATAAACCTATTTAGATGCAAATACGTGCCAGGCATCACATATTAACCTAAATTGCCAACCCTATATAATTTTCAATACATATGAGCAAAATCAAAGTGGAAAAGGGGAAAAAAAAAAAAGAAAATAGGTCATGTAAGCTCCAATCTTAAACCAACTCGAATTCAAAAGAAGAAAAAATCGCTTTAAATAACTAAAAAGAATCAAGCATATAGCATACTAAAACAAACAAACGAATCAAACATGACTACAAACGTGTGCTTCATGTGAAAAATAAGCAGAACTTGAATCACATAAGTGAGGGTCTTGATCCTATGGGGAAATAGGTCATAGGTATGGGAGGAGACTTCCTCTTGCTTGTGTTCTCTTTCTTCAATTTCCCTTCACCATGTCCATGCTCTTCTGTGTTTGAACTGTTCTTTGCCACTTGCTTTTCACATATAACCTTGCTTGATTGGGTAGAGAAACAACCTGTAAATTTAGCTAAGTTGGAGAAGGAAGCCATGTTTTTTCTTGGGGATTTTGTGTCAAGTAGGCTTGTTGGTGTGGATGCTGAAGTTAAGGAGTTTTAGTGCTGAGTTTTTTTGATGAATAGTTAGCTCTCCATGAGGGCCATATATATGGGGTTCTCTACTAGAGGCCAGAGGGGCTGCGGCCTGCAAGTTTCCAGGAAACAAGGGATATCACTGGATCGAATCAGCTTCCTTGAAAGTTCTGCTAATGTAGGGAAAGGTTAAAATCCATTAAACAATAAATTTAATAATTAAGAAGTGTATTACTCAAGTCTCATTTTAATATTTTTCCCTTTGAATAAAACGATAAAAATTCTAAAATTAAAGAAAACACACATAAAATCAAGAGTGGATGATGTTCTCCAATTTTTTTATTTAGCTAAAAGAAGTACAAAATTAATTCTTTAGAACAGTAAAATTTATTGTAGATTTGTTCTATACTTAAAGTAACAGGCGTATTGATAAATTACAAAACACATACTATAATCAAGATGTGTGTGTTTTACAGAAAATACTCTTCAGATTGTCTTATAGTGTTTATTGTAAACAAATCCTTTTATCATCAAATAATATTGTATATTTGGCCAAAAAGAATAATAATAATAATATTTTATTAATCTAGGGATGGTAATTGATAGGCATGCGCATCGTTCAGTTAACCAATCAATAACCTTATTTTTTGAATTGAACTTAAATAATCGGTTTTTTTTCCAATCTTTTATTAGCACTTCTCTCATGGTGTTGCCAGTCATCACTATTATTAATAGCTTATTAATATTCGAAAAAATATTTAATAGATAATACACAACACATAAATATATAAATGACATGTAACTATTAACTATTCATTTACATATGAATGGGATTGTGGACAATTTTAATAACTACCATCCGTACAAAAACGTATTAGAATACTATTGGTTTTCTCTCGTTATTTAAATCTAAAAACGGTTGAAAAGCTTTTTCCACGCTTTGGGTGTTGCTATTATTATAAAAGCATTATAAATTTATAATTGTCAAATATTATACATATATATTTATATATAAATAAGCATTTGGTTGGACCACAACTTGTTGACGCGCCACGTTGTAGTTTGGTAACACTTCAACTAACACACGTATGTCATCCTTTCTGGTCATATTTGGCGGCCTGGACACGCTCTTTTGGGACGAAAAATCAGTTAGGGGACTGAATACTCCCTGAAAGCAACATAACCGGTGCTTGTGATTGGTTGACATACATCAACTTTCCCAAAGAAAACGACAAAAGAAAAGAAGAAGAAAGTGGTCCATGGAAATGTTATCATGTTCTTTGAAGCTTGATTAAACGCTGGTTCTGGGTCCCTACGATCTCATTTTTTTGGACTAAGCATCCTTTCTTTACTGGCACGGAGAGAGAGCTTTCTTGGTCCCAACGTATATGGGATCTTCGCTTGGAACTGTAACTTTCCGTGTTAAAGTACAGGCCAAAGTATATTAGTCGTCATATAGATATTTCCAGCTGGTGAGAATATAGGAAGATTCCTAGATTTGTTTAAAACATTTTATTTTCCCCAAACAACAGACCTTGTCCGTTGATAGAATAAAATAAATATTAAACAACATAAAACATTAACATAAATAAAAAGGATGAGTTTATAAATCCTAGCTAATAAGACCATAGTTTCTTATGAAAAATAAAGAAAAAAGGAGGTATCAACAACCCATCGATCATAAAGATTTTTCTTATGAAGTTGAAGATCTAGTACTTGAATATGAGCAAACACCCACATATGGTAGGAAATTAAATAACAAAAATTAAAAGAGACATAAACTGGAGCTTTAGAGAGCAATGATGACCTTGTTCTTCTTAAGAATTCTCTTTGCTCGAAATGATGCTACACCAAAATCTTGATTCTTCCAATGCCCTTGCTAATATCGAAAGTGTCAAAACCTAAGAAAGGGGAAAAAAAAAAAAAAGCTCATAATCTTAAAATACTGTAACTCTAAAGTGGAAAAGTAAATGATACTGTAGATGCAGGGGTCCTTGCTGGTAGCGGTCCCGCATGTGTCACGTAGATCTCGTGCCTGGCACGTGATTTGAGAATGTTGCTGGGGAAATGATGCTTGATGACGGGATGATTTGGAGAATGACAAGGGAGTAGGAATAGACAGTCTTAGTGTCTCAAATGCACAAGTGACAGATAAGGGAGCTTGAGTAGACCTCGCGCATCAACCTTACAGTTCTTGAGTAGTTGGAGTAGAAATCACTTAAATTGCCTTGTTCGATCATTCTGAATAGAACCTCCTTTACAAACTGTTGTTTGTCTTCTCTCTCCAAGAGTTGCAAATGAGAAGGAATGATTGAGTATTTATAGGCACTTGGTGTTGATGATGATCGTCAGATCACTTTAGTGATTAATAGATGAGATGGAGTAAGCACAATTCATATTTATCCTGAATGAGCTCCTCATGGGCCAAGGCCAATAGTCATCTCCTATGTGCATGAGCCTACCTGAGAAAGGTTGAATGTGGCAGACCAGGACAACGATCCCTATTCTAAGCCCACCAAGCCAAATCTCCTCAAATCATCCTAATATAATTGAGCCGGACTCATGAGGCCCTATTACTTAACCCACGAGTCAAGCCCAAATAATAAATAATATTTATATTTATATTTTTAAAGCCCTATTATAGATACAAAGGTGCATAAAGGTCTTTATTGGATTTTTAAAACTAAAATGAGAAAAACGAAAAGGGAAGAAGATGATTGGACTAGGCTTGGCCAATAAGGATGGGTGCCCCCTAGACTTTTATTTTTTCTTAAGGGATTGTTTTGGGAAAAAGGAAAGAAAGAGAGCCACTCCTATTGTCTATTTGGAGTGGAGGATTTTGATTTAAAACTATTCAACAATTACAATAGTTATTGTAATTTATTGACATCAATATTGCTTTCTTGATGGATGAATCGTTTTGATAAGAGTTATAATTGAACATGTTTATTAACTGGGGTGAGTGAATATATAGTGAGTAGGGTACAAACCACTATCCATACTTTATCTTGTAAGGTACATAATATTAAATTTTGTATTCAGTACCTATACAAAGGTAGTTCTTGATAGAAACATAAAGAGTTTGAATAAGGAGATTAAGAGATTATCGAAGGTAATTTTGTGATATAATAAGAGTTATAGTTGAACATGTTTTTAATTAGGGTGAGTGGATACATAGTGAGTAGAGTACAAACCACCACTATCCGTACTCTTTCTTGTAAGGTACATAATATTAAATTTTGTATTCAGTACCTATGCAAAGGTAGTTCTTGATAGAAACTTAAAGAGTCTGAATAAGGAGATTAAGAGATTATTGAAGGTAATTTTGTGATATAATAAAATTTTTGATGGTATCATAGATATATTTCATACATATATGTATGGGAGATCGAGATGGTGAACCAAGTTGTTGAATTAAGGCAAGGAATTCGATAATTGATTATGTTGATTGTTAAAGATATACTTGTATTTGTAATTGGACAAATATGAATTTTGCTACGATTTGGTATAAACTTAAATATTGAGTAAAAAAACTAATTGGTAGTTAAAAATGATAAGATACTCAATAGTTTTGAAATGATAAATAATACATAATTGAAATTAATGAAAATATTAACATATAAGATTAGAAACTAGAAAGAATTAGGAGAATAATCTAATATAGAAACATGTAATGAACTTGAGTTGATAAGTAATGTTTAAGGGAGAATTTATGATAAACCGAGTTTGAAGTTTAATTGCATTATAAAGAAACTAAAGATTGTGAAGAGCAAAGGGTAAAACCCCCCTAACAATAGGCTAGATCGGTAGTGAAAGGTCCTTGGAGTAATCTCTTGAAGAAGCATAGCTAGAAGACAACTTGAGCCCAACACTTCACACACTTTAAATCCCAATTACTTGCACTTTTAGTTATATACTTTCCACCAATCGATTTTGCAATAATTTTTTAAGATACTCATTTTGCCATTACATCATAACACATTACTCTACCAAGATATTTTTAATCCCTTCATTAAATTTAGCAAGTGACTATGCTAAATAAGACTTATATATACTCTATTTTCTCATATCTCTCATAAGAAAATCTAAATAATAAACTTCCCTCAATCTCTCTCTCTCTCTCTCTATAATATATATATATATATTTAAATTCAAGAATACTAAAGAAATGTAAAAGAAACAAGAAACCCTAAACTCCCCATCATAATTGTGCTTTGATACCATGATACAAATAGATTTCAATAAGAGATCTATATGTATTTTTTTAGAAATTTTTTTTTTTTGATAACTAATGGTTTTATGCATGTAGGCTTTAAACTATGAAAAAAGAAGAAAAGGAGAGGTATGATTCAATTTTGGACATGATGCATTGAAATCAAATCAAACTAATTGTTTTGTTTAGATCTAATTGATATGAATTTAAACAAGATTTGAATTAATCGACACATTATTAATTAACTTGAGAAGTGTTTGTCACAATTCTTCTAAAGGATTGAAAAAAAAAAGGATAATAAAGAACTTTGAGTTTTTTATTTTATAAATCCCACTTTCTCTCTCTCTCTATAATGAATATTGTCATGTTGTAAAGCTTGTATACTGAAACCCTTGTCATATAAAGAAGTAGATGATTGCTGATAATGACAGATAGACATTATAGAATAATTCTAATGCCTAATAAAAAAAAATTAACAACATAAATAACTAATTAACATAATAATGCAAAATACTATAAAATCCCTATAAAATAATGAAATAAAACAATTCTTCTTGTTTTGGAAAATTGATCAGTATCACTTGAAAACTTTTGCTCCACTAATTGTGGCATAGGTAGGAGATCTTGAGGTCTTTGATCGGTGTGGCATAAACAAGAATACTTAGATCATTCGATTCATCAAGTGTGGTATAGTTAGAAGATATTGGGATTTTTTGATATGTTGTTTGTGGCAAAATTATGTCTTAGTCAAGAGGTTTTGGTTATGACATTGAGATTTTTGGATATGTTGTTTGTGGCAAGATTGTGGCTTAATCAAGAGGTTTTGGCTCCTTTAGATATGTTGTTTGTGGTAAAAATTTTCAATATGGTGCAAGCGAGTTCAATTTAAAAAAAAAAAAATTATTTATTGGGGTTTGGCACCAATTGATTCTTGTTTATGAGTATGTTTATCAATTTATGTTTTTTATTATGACAATTGAAAGTAATTTAATTTTATGTTGTATTGTTTGATTGTCTGTTACATTAGTTATTATAAGCCCCAAGTGGCGTGTCATTGTATGTGTATGTATACAATGGTCCATACTAGTTATTTCCCACCCATTTCTTATTGTTTGAAGCTAAGTGGATAACAATTGAGAATTATTGTCGTAATATGGATTTTGATCTTTTGATTGGTGGTGAGCCTTGTAATAGTTGTATGAGGGGGACGATTCATTGGTTATTTAGGAGAACATGTAATGTTTCCAATTAGTTTATATTGAGAGTTATTAGGTTTACGAGACTATGTAGAATTTTGGATTAGTAATGTTAAAGCTCATAATCGAAGAATTATGTAATGATAGTTAAGAATTGAGATGGTATGAGAATTCAAATCTCATATATAATTTAGTGGGGTACAATATATTAGTGGCTTTGTGCATGTGTGTTTTGGCACGTGTATGACGAGGCTTGTCATGCCATATTATCGAGGCTTTATAGTTACAAAATTAAGGGAACCACAATAGCATAAGTTTGGTCATAGGGTTCAATTTATTCAGATTCTACCATAAAACGTGATAGTCTGCAAATCCATCTTCGGCAGCTCTAACATAGCAGATACACAGATCGTCGTTTTAGAAATGTTATTTCTAATGGACGACTTTGTTTATTGTTGCCACGATGAAATCATTTCGTAATGGGTTTACCACGTATATTAATAGCTATATGCCCATAGTTCATTCACAAATTGAAGAATATACCTGATAAAATTTCTCGAACGTACGATATGTAACTCATTATTAACTTATTTTCAATATATAATTATTTTCCTAAAGTCTTAGACTCGTTTCATATATAAATCGAACTCAGCTACTCCATTTTCCTAATCAACAATACCAAATAACTTATTCATTTAAAATGAAATTGTATCATCATAATTCTTACATTACTTATCTAAAATTATTAATTTAACACTTCCTTCAAAATCACCAATTTTATAACATTGATTATGGGTATATTTAGCTTGCTAGATGCCTTAAGCCTTAAAATCTATTACAGTGATTTCTTAATGGCCAGAGAAATTAGTGATTTCTTGCTTATATCTAACGAGATTCCACAACCTGAACTAAAATCCAAAACTATTAAATAAAATTAAATCCAAATTGGTTAATTTTAAGGAAAGAGGAGGGGTATTTGCAAAGCTTAAAAGGAAATGAAGTGGAATCAATTAATTCAACAAGATTCTGTCCCAAAATGTTATTCATGACCCACACCCTTAAAAAATTGGTTTCTAATTAGAGTTTTTATCAAGTCATTAAAAGCTCCATGTATTATTGTCGTTGACTCTATGTGTAGTGATAGAATTTCTCACTAAATTTTTATTTTTAAAAATCAATTTTCTTACATTGAATAAATCATAAAATGGAGAATTTATGGATTTAATTACCATTATCTTATGGAGGTCTATGCTGGCGAACATTTGCCTCAGATTCCACATACGGTGCAATGATTAGTATATTATTTTGCCGCCTGCCCAAACAGTTGGTGCCGTTTTTGCCACTCGGCGATGGCTCGTTGCTAGTCCATGCTTTGACCGACATGGCACAAGCAATTAGTAGAGTGATCCGGACGAAGAGGAATATCGCCACTTACATGTTTTCAGTTAACAAAAATATGCAGTGGCATCCTAGGCTTACTTTAATTTTTTTTTTTTTTTTTTTTGGGGGTCAAATACTGTAATTAAATTTGAAAGCAATACATAGCATCATAAAAATACTATTAAAACAAGCTTAACATTTTAAAACATATTTGTTTCCTCATAATACGTAATGTGCATGCTATATTTATGAAATAACCATGAAATTTTCAACTTATATTTTATATGTGTGCTATTGAATTTATACATGCTTTTGATATGTATTGAATATGATTTGTGTTCATGATGAACTATGTGTTTTATTATTGTGTTAAAATATTCAAATACTCTAGAATTTATTAAATATTTAGTTCATAAAATTTAAATTGCATTAACATGTAAGAATTATATTTAGAATGTATTAAAATAAGTAAATAGATCCATGTACATAAGCCTCATCATAGTATAATTCTTTTTACCTTAAAGGGAGCTTAAACACAAGATTAATTAACCAAAGATAAGTTCATTAATTAGCAAATGATAAGTCATTAAATCCCTTGACCTCTTATGCCTCAAAAGTCAAAACTTGAGATAATATCAACTCAAATAGTGTAAAATTCGTGCACAATTTTCAGACCTCCTAACATGCCTCCAAAAGTTTCAAAACACAATTTTCTTCTTCTCCAAAGCTCTCCCATGGATCTATATAGATAAGCCTCTTATTTTCTACAATTTCCACCATCAAAAGCATGCTAAAGGATCACAAAACCAAGGCCTAAAGTTCTATTGGTAAGTATGTTTTTCATGTCTTCAAAATATGCAAGTTCATTGTTTCTTAGCAATAGGTTTTAAGCTTAAACTTGTGTTTGATGATTTATATGCTTTGTTGGTTGTATGAGAAGTGTTTTGTTGTTATAGGAGTTAGTTGTATATGTAGTATAAGAGATTAGAAGTGTTGAGAAATGCAAATGGTTGATGACTAAAAGTTGGGTGTAGTGATTTGGGGTTTGAAGTATGATTTGTGTATGATGATTTGTGGTCAAGAGTTTGATGTTTTGAGCTGGAGTTTATGTTGTTTGAATAATGTAATGAACATATAACAAGCTTTGGAAAGTTTGGATTAAGTTTGGGGAATTTTTGAAAGTGAACAAAGTTGTAATAAAACAGGGGAAATCAAAAACATTTTCATATAGGCTAAAATTTGGTCATACGCCGGCATCTAGGGCTTCTACGCCGCCGACTTATAGGCGGTGTTGGAAGCGAACAGAATTAAATTTGTTAAAGCTGTTCGAACGCTGCCGGTTTTCACTGAAAAAGTCAGCCGGCGTTTATTTTTTCACATTGTACGCCGGCTGCTGGGATTGCCGCCGTATAATGAGAAGCTACCAGCGTACATGTATACGCTGCCAGTATATACCTCTAGGGAAATTTTGGAAAATTTGGATTTGCATTCTACACCGGCTCAAAGCCCGCCGGCATAGAATGAAGGCAGCCGGCGTACCCTTGAGCGCTGCCAGCGTTGGCAGTGTTGATTTTCAGAGTGTTGAACACTGGTTCAAAGCCCCCGGCTTTGAGTACTAGCGTATCCCCTGCGCTTTTGAATTTAAAAACAAAAAACTTTCTTCAAAATTTTTTGAAGTTTGATATATGATCAATTAAGTATTTGTTAAGAATAGGATGTTTAAATGCCTTATTATGACTTTGTATTAATTTATTTGAATTTCTTTGATTAATTGTATTTCAACTAGTTAATTACTACTTAAGCTAAGTGTGAAATTTAATATTGTTTTAAACAGTGATAGATTCTCGCCAAGCTAACCCCGTTAATTCCCGAGCTATCTCAGGTACGCAGTGACTTGCTTGTATGTTTGTTAGGATAGGCATACTTAAATTTGATATAAGTTCTAAATGACTTAAATATTGCTTGAATTGCTTGTGTTTTCACCGTTGAATCCGGTCCGAGGAGCGGTAACTTATCATGATGCAATGATATGTTAGTGTAGGCGCTTAGGCCAATAGTCATGATGCAATGACTAGGCTCAGCGGATAATCGATAGGAAAGATAGTAACTGAGTAACATTTACTTATTCTTGAAAAGAAGTAGCATAATTTAATTCAATGTTTATGGGAGCATGTGAATTAATTTATATTATGGATTGAGTTAAGTAAAGTTGAGTAATGGTTATATATCCTATATGAGATTATTCTTTTCAATATAACGTTATCTAGGAGATATAGATATTCGGGCTATCTATATCAATCCCCTGAGCGTCGTGAGCGTTACTCAGGATCCCCAGAATCCCATGGCTTGTCCCGGAGTTTGAATACTCCAATGATGATTTGATCAATGAATACTAAAGAAAGATAAATGAAACATTGGTGTTGCATTGCATTAGTCTAGGTATGATTGTCACTACGCTTTTGAGTGTTGTTGCTGTGTACTGGGCCTTTGGCTCACTGTTACTATTTTTCAGGTGATGATGACTGTTATGATGATATGGGCTATGGGTCGGATTGGGAGAAGTTTATAGATGAGTGGGGCGAGTAGGAATCGAGTGTAAGATGGCAAGGAAGAAAGTTTTTGAACAAGTTGTTTGGTTCAAATATGTATTTTATATTTTGAATAGAGGCTTGTTAGTTAAGCCTTATTTGTATATAAAGACTTAAAGTCTATTTTTTTGTTTTGTAAAAACTTATGAAAGTTTTGTTGTGTCATGTGCTTGACACAAAATTGTAAATTATTTCCTTAAAAGTTCTATATGAATAGATTACCCAAGTGAGTAATCCTTTTGAAAAAAAATCTTTATATCAAGTTATAATGGGTTAAACAAACAATTTACATAAATTGTTAGACTTAGGACAACCTTACATATAATATAAAAATATTATATGTGGTTGGGGACTTGACTTGCTAAATCTTAAGGATTGGTGGGTCGGGTCTTTACAATTTATATAGAGAGATTGTAGATTTTTTACTTTGATGAAATGATGACTTGGAGAGAGTAATGGGAAGGAGGAATAGAGTGTTTGAATATCTCAAATACATGAATGATAGATAAGAAAGCTTGAGTAGACTTTGCAGTCAACTTTATAGTTTTGTGCAAGTAAAGTAGTATTTGCTTAATATGCCTAATTGATCCCTATGAGAAGAGCTTTTTTTATGGAATGATATTTGCCTTTTCTTTTGTAAATGTTGGAAATAGAGAGAAATAACTAAATATTTATAGCACTTATCATAAATGATATCTGTTAGATTATCTCAGTGATTAATGGATAGGAAAAAGTATAACTTATATCATTTTTATTATTAGGAATGAGCTTGCTATGGGTTGAGGTCAATAGCCACTCTCTTTTGCACTTGGGTCTCTCCGAAAGTGGTTGGATGGATTGAATCGATCCAAGGATTTTGTTCAAAGCTCACCAAATCAAATCTTCCCAACTTATTCTTATAAATTGAATCAAACTCACTAGGTTTGGTTATCTAATTCACAAATCAAACCTCAATAAATAATAATGATATATAATTTAAAACCATTTACAATATATGTACATATATATATATATATATATATGCTTTCTTCTCCGAAAGGCGATCGTGGCTAATACCAAAGGACGTGAAGTGCATTAATTCTTGATTCGTAGATTGCTAGCACAAGATGGATTAACAAAGTTTATATATAGCTGAATCACGTTCCGAAGAAATTCGATGCACACCGCAAGTTGACTTGTAGTAGCATGGTTAACTCGACTAAATTATATATTTATTTTTTTTCTTTGAGGTTAACAATTAAACTATTGTCGTCGACAGGTCTCGTCCTTCGGCATACACACGTCACTGAAGCAAATTATATTCTACCAAGTCACTCGCCTTATCTATCATTAATTTTCAGTATGGTTTTCAATTTTCATCAATTTACTGAGAATTCGAATTAAATTTTGAGCGGAACTTTTTGAATAGGTAAAACGACAAGAATGAAAATACAGGTAATAATGACACAAATGACATCCAATAATATATATATATACATACATATATATTGACGCGTGTTCTAACACAGTGGTAAATTAGGGTTTATCGCAAAACGTTGATTTATGCATAAATACCGGTTTGAGATCTTCAAAAGCCTATTGATTTTAGAAATACCTAGGCTAATGGCATCAAAAATTGAAATTCTATGATGAATTTGAAATTTTAGAAAAGAACAATGACAGTTTTGAAATTTTATTAAAAAAAAATATGATAAGTATCTGTCCATTTGCCTTAGGGCATACAATATGTAGACTAGCTTAAAAGCTGCCAAAAATAGAACTGAAATTATGAAAACATAAAATGGTCTTAAAAACGACGAACATGAAACAAAAAAACTAACACCACAGACGGCATGCAAAACCTATGCTTCTATAAAAAGTTATAAGAAAAATAAAACCTGCCAAAAATACTAAAAATGGCCGTTTGAGGCCCTAAACAAATGAATTTAGTCAAAAATCGGCTTAGCACACCACCAAAGGTGGTGATTTATTCGAGTTAGCTCGTTTCATTTAAGATAGGATTTTTAGAGCACCCAATAATAATAGACTAGTTTCTGTCCCACTTCTCTAGGTATTTGTTCGCACTATCTCCACCTCATCATCCTCCTTTGGGAGAATACAATTCACCCTTGAATTATGTTTATTTAAGTTATCTCCAATATATGGGATGAGATGCTTCACATTAAACACGTCTGCTATACGAATATGGCTGGGTAGCTTTAATCTGTAAGCATTTCGATTGATCTTCTCTAAGATCTCTACTGGTTCTATCTTTCTAGCAAAGAGCTTGTCATAGTCAATGGTAGAAAACCGATCTTTAGAATGGATGGCCCACACATAGTCTCAAACATCAAACTCCATATGTTGTCTCTTTCTATCAACAACCTCATTGTTTTTACTCCCAGCTTTTCTTAAGTTGTCATAAACTGTTTTATGAACCTCGTTTAGGTTTTGTACAAAGTCTGCTGCCTTTCCGCGAATTCTTGTTCTATCTGGTACAGATAATAAATCAAGCGGACTCTAGGGAGTAATATAATAGATTACCTAGAATGGGCTGAATCCAATACTTTAGTTGATAGCATGGTTGTATGCAAACTCAGCTTGGCTCAATTTGTGATCCCAACTCTTCACATGTTCATTCACTACGCTCCTCAACAGGTTTCCGAAGGATCTATTCGCCACCTCAGCCTGCCCTTATGTTTAAGGATGATAGGCAATATTGAAATTCAACTGCTTATTAACCATCTTCCACAGACTTCGCCAGAAATGGTTGAGAAACCGAGTATCTCTATCAGAAAAAATAGTAGTAGGTAAGCCATGTAATCAATATACCTCTCGATATGCAACACGAACAACATCTATAGTCTTCTTGCAAGGAAGTGCACCATCTTGGAAAATCTATCTAATACCACAAATATAGAGTCATTACCTTACTGAGTACGAGACAAGCCTAAAACAAAGTCCATGTTCACTTCCACCTACAGCTGTGAAGGAATGGGCAATGGCATATATAACCTTACATTGATAGTTGTTCCCATGGATACTTGGCAAATTCCACACCTCTGCACATATCGCTCTGCTTCCTTGCTTATGGTTGGCTAGAAATAAGATGTCTGTACCAAATGCAAAGTTTTATCTCTTCCCACGTAACCCTCACCATGTAGCTCTTTAATTATTGGGTCCTTAAACTATAGTCTGGGATACATAGTTGATTGCCCCTGAAGAGAAACCCATATTGTATACTCTATTCTCTCACTAGCCCTAACTCTTGCTAATATAACAAAAAAAAGAAAGGATCATCTTCAAGTAATTCAGGGAAAGTGCTAAAACTAGGTACCTCAACAGTTATTCTACCCAGTAGACTTGTATGACGACTTAGTGCATCAACAACTTGGTTGGTAATACCACTCTTATGTTTCACTACAAAAGTGAAATGCTCCAAATAAGACACCCATGATGCATGTCGGGCTAACTCGTTATCCTGATTGTGTAGGTGTTTTAGAGCTTGGTGATTAGTGTATAAGATGAATTCTTTGTGAAACAAGTAATGACACCAGTGTTTTATAGCTTGCACTATAACATAAAATTTAACAAAGTACTGTACCTCAACTTTGCTCTTGTTAATTTCTCACTTAAAAAGGCAATTGGATTACTGTTTTAGCTCAAGATAGCTCCAATCCCTACTTCAAAAGCATTTGCATGTAGCTTGAAAGGTTGGTGAATATCAAGTAGCACCAAAATTGGGGCTGTAGTAAGTTGCACTTTGATAATCTTAGATGTTTTTTCTGCTTTGTTTATCAACAAAAACTTTTGGCCTTTCATACAATCTGTGATATGAGCCATGATACTGTTGAAGTGGGGTATAATCCATCGATAAAATGATGCAAGGCCGTAGAAGCTTTGAACCTCAGTCAAAGTAGTAGGTCTAGGCCACTACTTACTTGCTTCCACTTTGGACTTATCAACCTCTAAACCATAAGCAGAAATCACATGGCCAAGAAAGGTAACTCCAAAATGAAAATACACTTCTTCATGGCTGCATAAAGCTTTTCCCTTCATAGTACACTAAGAATATGCTACAGGTGAATGAGGTGTTGCTTCGAGTAGCACTACAGATCAATATATCATCAAAATACACAACAACACATTTGCTAATAAATGGTCTCAGAACCTGATTCATCACTCTCATGAATGTACTAGGTGCATTAGACAACTTGAGTGGCATAACTAGTCACTCATACAAGCCCTCTTATTTCTTAAAAGCCATCTTCCACTCATCATCAACTCGAATTCGAATATGGTGATACCTACTCTTCAAATCCAGTTTGTTGAACACCCTTGTACCACTAAGATGGTCAAGCAAATCATCTAAGTAAGGAATAGGAAAATGATACTTGACAGTGATTTTATTAATGGCATGACTGTCCACACACATGCGCAAGGAACCATCCTTCTTAGGTGTTAAAAGGGCCGGGACTGCACATAGGCTCAGGCTCACCCTAATAAAGCCTTTAGCTAGCAATTCCTCAACCTGCCTCCTCAACTCCTCATGTTCTGCAAGGCTCATTCAATAATGTAGTCAGTTTGGGAGGGTTGCTTTATGCTTAAGATCTATTTGATGTTGAATATCACGTAGAGGTGGTAATTCATCTGGTAAATCCTTGGAAAACACATCCCGGAACTTGTCTTCTATTGGAATTGCTACTTCAGGTAGTCCTAATTCTCCTTCAACTTCCTTACCAACTAAAGCAAAAACAATATCAGACTCCTATATCTCCTCTTCAAATCTAGCTAAAGACAACATGTCAGAGCTACTACCATCACGCTGTTTAGTAGGCTTCAACTCAGTAGAATCCTTGTTTAGTACCATCAAAATCTTCATCTCTCTGTATACAAAACTATATGTATTAGCCCTCTTGTCATGTATTACACTCCTATCAAACTGCTAAGATCTTCCCAACAGTAGGTGACATGCATCCATTGTCACCACATCACGCCATACAACATCCTTATATCTAGAACCAATGGAGAAAGAAATAAGAGCATGTTTGGAAACTATAAGCCTTTAGATTTTTCTATAGTTTTATTAATTTTTAAAGGCTATGAACCAAATAAAAACCCTAATAACCATCCAAATTAAAACAATGTTTTATAAAAGATTTAGATCCTGCAATGTCGCACTCTTAACCCTAGAACAATAAATTTGAGATAATAATAGATTATACTCCGTAATTATATAATGGAACATAAAAAGATCAGATTCGCCAAAATTAAGTTCGTTTTGGACTCAAACGAGATCAATTTTAAATATTAGAAGTCCGGACACGTAAAACAGTAAAAATATTCTGATAACACGGTTAAATCGTAATAATATAAAGATTTATAAAATAACAGTTTTAGAATTTTTCGATAACTAAAACGTCATATATAGCCTTCTTATGCGTATTTTTTTTACTATCGGTAATTTAACTATCTTGTTTACTATTTATTACTATTCACTACTATTCATCTATTTCTACTTTTCCTTAGTACCTACTCTTACAACCTATACACTTATTTTCTTATAATTTTCACTTCCAATACAACTTCGCATATTTCATATCTTACTTTTCATTTACAAAAAATACAAAAATAAATTTCTTTCTCCCTCTCCCTCTATGAAGTAGCACCGACCACCCCCTATCCCTTTCTATTTTTTTATTTTTTAATTTATTTTAATTACCGTAAATTACCATCCACTTTTCCCTATAAATACCACATTTCCGTCCACTTCTTTCAACCTTTTATTCACTACCAAAATTCTCACAAAATCTCTCCAAAATCCTCTCCACAAATTTCTTTTTACAACTTTCTCTCCAACTTTTTTTTTCCCCAAAACCAATAGGTAAAAATTTCAAGCTTTCTTTATATTCATGTAACTTAGCATGCATATAGTGTGCGTTTTCTAAACCTATGAAGGTTAAGAAATCAACAATATGTTTATGCTTTGTTCTTATTCATACATAAATTTTATGCTATGATATTGTTATTAGATTGTTCCTTATGTTCATGTAACTTAGCATGAACATAGAGTGTGTTTTCTAAACCCATAAGAGAGAAGAAAACAATAATATGTTCATGTTTTATTCTTATTCATACATAAATTCGATTGTTATTACACTCATTATGCTTTTCCTATTATGCTTTTATTATTATTATGCTCTTATTATTATTGCTCTTATTATCATGCTTTTTGTTTTTTTTTTTTTTTGAACTAGTCTATTCTTAGTTCCGGAAAGCCTTGATGAGGCTATGACTCCCAATACTTGACCTTATATATGTGCTTATTTTCTTCTTATATTTCTATATTTCTTTACATAAATTATTCTCATCCTTCATATAGCTATATAATCATATTCATGCATGACCATGTTGTTGTTGTCTTCAAAAGAGATTCTTTCTTTAAAATAAGGTCAAACTCCCTAAATAAATTTTCACTTAGGAGAGATTTTTTCTCAAAGATTTAAAATTTTTTTCTAATAAACTCTCTTAAAAAATTCAGACAATTCATCATAAATTTTGACAATGATATTATGCAAAGCTCTTCAAGGTTTAGCTAAGTAACTCATCACTCTCTTTTCAAATTTCTAAGAAAACTTCAACATTAAGATTGATAATTCATTATTATGTCAAGGTTTCTTGAAAATTTAATTGTAAGATTTTTACTAACTTCATGATAAAAACTAAGAACTAGACAAGTTTTCAAGTTGAGATAAAATCTAGGAATCCAAGCAGGGCGGGTCGTCATAGGGTATTTGACCGCCCAACCTGCTAAAAACTCTATATGGTCAAACCCTATAGGGTTTTTGGGCGGGTTTTGGGATTTAAAAAAAGAACCCGTTAAGTTATCGGGTCGGGTGTTTGGTTTATTATGTAACCCATTGAGAAAACCCGACCCGGCATAAATTCAAAATATTAGAAAATTAAAAATATTAAGTTATTAAAACAAGGATCCCATTTATATTCTATGTATGTGAAAGTAAGTGGAAGTGAAGTGTTTGCATCATTTTATATGATATTATTGTCTAAAATTTATTATTTTAATATAAGTGTTTGCATTATTAATAACTTAAAACAAAATTCTTTCTTTTGTTTTTTTTTTTTTAGGAAAAAAAATTGAAATCTTGGAGTTAGGTCGGGTCGGGTTTTGTGTTCCTTAAAACCCTATCGGGTCAGGTTTTGGGAATGATAAAAAAAAACCAGATAAGGTTTTTCTCGGGTTCTAGGACACCCATTAAGACTCGGGTTGGGTTCGGATTTCAAAAGACCCATCCTAAACCTACCCCAGTTGCATCCCTAGTAAAATCAAATTACAAATTTAAGAAACCCACTTAGAAAAATAAAAATTTATCAACAACCTAAGAAAGTAAGTTTTTAAATAGTAAACTCATTTTCTATCTAATAGAAGAATATAAACATGATAAGGAAATATACCATCAAAACAACTCAAAAATCTTAGGTACTACCAACAACTTGAGTAAATTTTTGAAAACTCTATTTTTCAATTATTAGAAATATAAATTGATAGATTACTTAAAAACCATATTTTATTTTAAATTAAATCACCTTTGAAGGAGTTAGGAAATAAAAATATGAGAAGTAAAATCTCATTTATAATAACCCAAGAAATTATAGTCTTCTTTCAAACCACTTGAAGGGAAAATTTTTAAAGTTTAAAATTTTCAAACCTATAAAATAAGTTGTTTTATGAAAAATAACTATTGAGATAACAGAAATAGAATTAGGTATAAAATCATAGTTTATTTATGTATCAGAAAGGATTTTTCCTAAACATATATTTTAGAAATTTTTAGATGAAAAGAGGTTTGGAAAATTGTATTTTTAAGAGTTAGGAAACTCGTGGTGAATCTGTACCCTACTATTCTAGGACCTAAATGAATTTTTTATGATAAAAATAACGTTAGAAATAGATAAATCTTTTCGAGTAGGTAGAAGACGACATATAATATATGAAATTTCAAGTTAAAATGAG
Source organism: Combretum micranthum (assembly GCA_024138025.1). Taxonomy (NCBI): domain Eukaryota; kingdom Viridiplantae; phylum Streptophyta; class Magnoliopsida; order Myrtales; family Combretaceae; genus Combretum; species Combretum micranthum. The sequence goes on from JAMXBD010003814.1 coordinate 75,521, forward strand.
CAAGTTATAGCCATTTTAAGTTGGAATTTTTGGAAATCCGATTTTTATCGCTAATAGAAGATAGATTTAGGAAATTTAAGAAGAAATTCTATGAAAGCTCATTTTTAGGTATTTGTTCTTATTTAGGTGAAGAAGGACCCGATATTGCTTTTCTAGAGGACTACTTTGATCAGGAGTAGTCGCCATGGAGTGAATTATTTCCTTACTATTTTCATTTCCTTGTATGCGCTTGTAAGTAGTAGCACTAGAAATTAAAGAAAGATAAAAAAAAAGAATTATTGCATGAATTTAATGTGTGTGGTATGTGGTGTTTGCTAAATAAAAGATAAGCATATCGAAAGGAGAATTAATAAATAATTTATATGATCCCTTGTAATTGTACGATTAATATTGTTTGGTCACCTTTAACTTGAAATTGACAATATTTGGGAAAATCAATATTTAAATATGATTTATGCATGACACGGTGTGAGTCGCATTACCTAGTTTGCTACTATTCTTTGTATGGGGAAACAAAGAGTGTAGTAGTGGCTAGTAGTAGTCGAGAAGTCTGTATGGGTAAATAGGAGTCGGAAAGTCTGCAAAATATGATGGTTGTGTGGACCAATAACCACTTAATCCCCGACTTGGAGGGCAAAAATCCGTGCTATACATGGTTTTCGGTTAATTGTGTGTATTTGTTTGCTTATATAATTGTTGCATATTCATATGCTTACTTAATTACTTGTATGTTTTATGAAAATATTTTGTAGAAGGGAATTATCTCACTAAGCTAGTCTTACTTATATCCTTATAGCTTTTTGTTTCTGTTTAATTACTTATGGTTGGCACCAAGAAGCCCTTTTGCCATGTACCCTAAAGCTACTGGGAGCTTTTGGAAGAAGTTTGTATATTTTAGTTTTTGGTGTAGACTTCTGAGAAAAATATTTATAGTAGACTTTTGTTATAAACATATATATTATTTTGTTGGCTTAGATTAGTAAGACTTTAAGTACAAGAGAATGTCCCTAAGAGTTGTAACAATTTGAACTTAGTGAATATTACATGTTATATTTATAAACTGTTGCATACTTTTATTATCTGCTTAAACGTGATATCTCTTTGGAGTCCCCTACTATCTTGGAAGCACGTCTTTCGCATGATATCGAATCTCTTGTGTAACTAAGGTTGTCATTCATTAGGTTTAATATTATGTGTGGCGGATTGCCACGTATAGGGTATCCTCCGAGGCGTGATTGAAACTGTTACCTCACTACCCTTATTCAACCAAGCCAGCTTGTAAGGCTTCGTGTGCTGCTCTAGTTGAATGCCCAATTTCTACATAGCTTCTATAGACATGATGTTTTCGTAGCTACTAGAGTCAATCATGAATTGACATAACTTACCTAAAATGGTACAAGTGGACCGGAAGATATTGTTTCTGAGCCACTCTTCCTCAATTGCCCTAGAAGTCATATAGGATCTCCTAACTATTAGATTCTCCCTTCCATCTCCCTTCACAAGTTCCTCCTTATTATACTCAGTGTCTAAGATAGGTTCTCCATCACCCATAGCTTCAAACATAACTTCATCATCCTTATCCTCCTCATTTTCAACAAAAAGTGCCTTCTTCTTAACCTTCCTGCATTCAGATTGTCGGTGACCAGTTTCACCACATTTGAAGCACTTTAACCAACTACTGCTCGGTCCATTACCACCACTATCGTCACATGACCACCATACACACCACTCCCAGAATGCTTTTGCTATTTCTCAACAATCACCGCCCCTTGGAATGCTGCTGATACACTAAAAGGGTCAAATAAATTAACCATATCTTGAATCTACATTCTTAAACCCCAATGTATCTCGCAACCAATTGATCATCTATTTCATGAATTTTATTTCTAGTTGTCAACTGGTAAAATACAGAGGTATAATCATCAAATGACCTGCTTTCCTGTTTTAGATTTTGTAGCCTTTGATACATGATGCGTTGAAAGTTGTAGGGCAAAAATGCTGCTTACAGGTGCTTCTTCATCTTCTCCCAAGAGGTGATTTTTGACTTTTCTAGCCTAGTCCTTGTCAACTTTGTTTGTTGTCACCATGCTATGGCCTCACTACACAACCTTGTTGCTACCAATTGCACTCTTTTGTCTTCAGGGACCCTTTAGACTCTAGGATCTCCTCTACTGTATCCAACTAGTCTAAGAATTCCTCCAGCTAGAGGCTACCATGGAATCTTGTATCTCCATTCTCATACCCATCTCCCAATGCCTCTGGTCTTCCTCTATACAAGGCTTACCTCACCTACGTGGTAATTCATCATGTTGCTCGTCCTCCTCAACTCATCTTCTGCCTCATCCACATCTAGTGTTGGATTAAGGTTTCATCCCTATAGGGTTTTCATTCCTTTGGTTCCCCATCAACACACCATCCTCTCTGTCAAAGGATTAACTACCACATCCAAACAATGTTCCAAGCCGCATCCAACTGTTGATCAATCATCTGCCTAATCCTTCGATCTAGATCATCGCAATTGTAGATCTCATCCAGTGCAGCATGATGTTGATTAGCTTGTCTACGGGATGCCATTGTTACCAAGAGCAGATGCGACTACCAATCTGATGCAACAATAAATTAGGGTTTATCTCAAATCATCAATTCGTGCATAAATACCGACTTGAGATCTTCAAAGGCCTATTGATTGTAAGAATACCTAAGCTAATGACATAAAAAATTGAAATTCTATGATGGATTCGAAATTTGGGAAAAAGGTAATGATGGCTGTGAAATTTTATTGAAAAAATATGATAATTGTCTGTCCATTTGCCATAGGGCATACAATATGTAGGCTAGCTTAAAAGCTACAAAAAATAGAACTGAAATTGTTAAAAAATAAAAAGGTCTTAAAATGAAGTACATGAATGTACAAAACTAACACCACAGACGGCGTGCAAAACCAATACTTTTATAAAAAGTAATGAAAAAATAAAACCTGTCAAAAATACTAAGAATGGCCATTTGAGACCCTAAACGAAGAAAGTTGGCCAAAAACTAGCCTAGCTCACCATCAAATGTGGTGATTTCTTCTAGTTAGCTCGTTTCCTTCAAGATAGGGTTTTTATATCACTAAAAAATAATAAATAGGTTTCTATCACATTTCTTTAGGTATCTGTTTGCCACTATCTTCACCTCATCATGTTCGTAGATTTAATAAGTCTTTAATATATATATATATATATATATATCACATCCATATATTAAAAACAATAAAGTCTATTTTAATTCTTAGCAAGTACTCATAATACACCTACTAACATTTACCTATTCTAGAATCTAACAAGTAAACTACACTGGGAACGTTTAAAATAATCCTGATAACACAATAACTACGAATTTACAAGAATCTCCTTTTGATAACTATTCAACGTGGAATAAATGACTTTATTCCAGGGGTTCCCCAAGTCTTGAGGTAATATGAAAATACCAAGAGTCCGCTTTATGAAGAATAACAAATAACTTTTGGATGCATATTTATCTTTATTTGGAATTGGCCATGAGATCAAAGAAGAGAAGGTCTCGATCCTATTGGAAAATAAGCTACGGGAATAGGAGGAGACTTGCTCTTGATAGGGTTATTCTTAGATTTTTCTGCATCAACTGACTTGTTTGACGTTACTTGTTCCTCTTCATATCTGACTTTATTGGACTGGCCAATGAAGCAACCTCTGTACAAGGATGAAAACAAGCCCATGATTGAAATTTTTAAGTAGAGAGAGAGAGAGAGATGAAATCTTTGTGAAAGTATGATTGGTGATATTATTGCTGAATTTTGTGCATTAAAAAGAATGTCGATATATATGTGTATATATAGATAGTGTGGTCAATGATAAATAAATCAAGGGCTCGTTTATTTCTAGGAACTTGAGGGGACGACATCGACATCATTGTAGTTTCGTTGAATTTTCTCAACATATCAATACTTGGCAACAACGCATTCCATGCGGACTCGCCTTTTATTTCGCGTGCTTCATTCCACAAATGCTAAAATTATATTCGTAACACATGTCCGAATACTAGTCAACCATTTCCTTTGTTTCTTTCTTAATGAAATGTGTAAACCATCATAAAGTAATATGATTTATATTTACTTGGCGGAGCTTCTATGGTCTTATTGACAGTATTATCCAATTAATTGTTTAATTATTAAAATAAATATAATAATTGAAATATTCACTATTTTAGTAGTATGATCATGGTTGTGTATGATCTTAGCTGTTAAATAATTGACTGTCTATCAAAATTATTGACAGAACTACAGAATTTTCTTTTGTTTTATCTTTCATATAATTTAATGAGACCTACATTGAGATTTTCTTTTCTTAATTAAAAAAAAAATATGTTGGTAGAGAAAAGATAAAAATTTGAATCCTGTAACTCTATTCCTAGAAAGACATGCCAGAGTGTATTCTAGAATAATTATTTAAGATATTAATGTAAAACATTGGATAAATGCTAAATTTGGTAAAATAAATTTTTGGAAATTCAATTGGAGTCTCAACTTTAAAAAGTTGCCAATTTAATATCAATAAAACTTTTCGTGAATATTTTTATTACCTCACCTAAAGTTGTTTGTTTTGCGGTCTAACATAAAAGAGGAGGGGAGATTATAAAAATTAAACGATAGACTATTTTTTCTATCTCATCAAACAAAGCAAATGGTGTTAGAGAGGTAGTAAAAAATATCACCAAAAAGTTTGATTGGATATTAAATTGATTACTCAAAAATTTTGGTACCAAATTGAGTTTTTGTATAAAGTTTGGGTATGAAATTTGAGATCATTTTGAAATACAAACTAATGTGTGAATTATATTTAAATTTTAACAAAATATTCAATTCAATGACCAAACATGCAAAGTTGTAATATATATGAAGAAGAGTCTCATTCAAAAAGCATGATCCTTACTCTCGAATGCTAGTTCAATAAAGCTCTTTGGTGACATTACATCTATGGTTTATACATGGTAAATTGATGTCCATTAGCATCAATTAGTTGCAAGTTTCTAGAGAAGTTTGGTTTGGTAACCATGTTGATTACTTTAATTTAAATTTTGTTTTTTTTTTTTTTTTGTTGTCAAATGTAAATGCATGTCAATGATGACAAATTGGAGCCATATGTTAAGACAATCATTTTGCTTGGGTATTCTTTTAGGTCAAAGGTATAATTTATAGAGATTAAACCTCAAGTCATTAAAAGTTGTAATTGATAGAAACACAACTTTTGCTGATCAGTCAATGCTCAATCTGAGTCATATTCTTTTAAGGAAAAATTAGTAGAGAACATTTTAGGGAGGTGAAATTGGACGTAACCAAGCAAGATGTTGCTTAAGGAACCTTGCAATTAGATCTAATTATGTGGTATTGAGCAAACTTTACAAGAAGTCTCTTGCAGAACGAAAAAAAGAGAGGGACGAAGAGAATTCTTAACACTTCCAAGTTCTATGATCATGTTTAGTTAGTATCTTACTCTTTACTCGTGGCAAATGAGATTAACAAAGATGACAAAATCTCCACATTTTTTTGAAGCTGTCTTCGATACCAATTAGTGAAAACTAGTGGTTGTGATAGGACAATGTATGGGGACTTTATATAATAGTGACACTTAATAACTAGTCATAACATCATAAGACAATAAGGTTATTGGTTGCGAATAGGTAGATGGAGTTAAATATAAGACTTGCTTAATTTTAAAGAGATACATTCAACTATTGTTGTAGATTTAATGATGTTGTCTCACTTGTGATAAAATACCACTCCGATAATAAGAGGGTTTTACAATTGATTGGTAAAGAAGATAATAATTTCTTATTGAAGAAATCTCTTTATGGCCAAAAACAGTCTTCTCAGCATTGGTATAAGCAATTTGATAGTATCATCACCACCCATGACTATTCAATGAGTATGATTACAATTGTGTTTATTTCAGAAACTATCATACAAGTTATTTATTTATTTACTTATTTTAATATGCCGTAAGTAATATCTTTAAAGTCAACCAGTTGAAGACACTATTGAAAGATAAATTTGAGATGAAATATATCGGAAAATAAATAAAATTCTCAACATGGAGAATTAGAGAGACAAGAAGGTAAGGAAGTTAATTTTAGCTAAAAGAAAAAACTATGTTGATATGTCTTAGAGCGTTTTGGAATGATAAACCCTATGCATATTAATTCTTTATTAGCAATTCATTTCAAGCTTTTATTTGCCATATTTTCTTAAAAAAATGAAGCAATTGGTGATATGGGACATGTTCCTTATGTAAGTGTAGTTTATAATATAATAGTGTGGTTAGCAAATACATGATTAACCCTGGTAAAGTACACTAACAAGAATTGAAATAATATCTCAATTATTAGAAATAAAGTTAAGTTGATACATTCTTGGAATTCGGAAAAAAAAAAAAAAGCAATGGAAACTTTATAGCTATGTTGACTCAAATTATGATGGTGATCTTGATAGAAAAAAGAAGATCACGTAATGATTTTATGTTCAGCTTAGGAAATTGTAATATAAATTAAAAACCTACTTTATAAGCTATAGTTGCATTGTCTACAATTAAGTCAAAATATATGGTGTACCTAAGTAATGCTTATAAGATAAACATAAAAGGGGTGGGAATTGTATTTATCAACTAATTTTACTCTTTTTAAACTTTAATGTCTAATTTATGCAAGTTAGCAAGTGAACAACAACAATAAACTAGTTACACTACATAAAGAGATAAGGTTTAAGAAGATAACACCATGTTTTAACATGGAGTTTGGCCCACCCTTTAGTCTCCATGGTCTACACAAATGCCTCTCTTAATTGAGGACTTCACACACTTTATTCACACACAAAACACAAAGGTCCAAAGGGGCTACAATCAACTTGCAAACAATGTAGTTATTAGAGCTGGCAATAAGGGTCATGACCCGCGGGCTAGTCCATCAACCTACTTAAAAAAGCGGGTTGTAGGTTAGCCTTATCACCTAGTTTGGAAGGAGTACATAACGTGTTCCATGTATCTATGTTGAGGAAATATGTGAGGGATCCGATCAATTAGAGGCATTAGAGCTGTTGAAAGTGTGACCGAATCTCACAACAATTGAAAAGCCATTAAAGATTATGGACACCAAGGAGAATATCTTGAGAAGAAAGCTGATCAAATATATCAAGATCCAGTGGACAAATAAGTCAGAATGGTAAGCAACTTGGGAGCTGGAGGAAGAAATGAGATCAAAGTACACTGAGCTATTCAACAAATCAGGTAACTTTCGAGGACGAAAGTTTTTTTAGGAGGGTAGAGATGTAATATACAAACAATTAATCTATAATGAACGGTAGTATTGTAATATAAGATTGTTTAAGAGGTTAATTTTGTCATTTAACAAAACGGATTTGGACTCGAGGATGTTGTTCGCAAAGAATAAGAAAGGGGGGATTTAGGCTGACTTTAAGCTACCAGCTTTGAATACAAGGCTGCCATCCTTGTATAAGCTTTGGAGCTTCAGATGATTTGCGAATGAAATTGTGAAAGATGGCAGTATATGGGTGAAAGCCGACCAAAGGCTACCGGCTTACATATGAAGGCCGCCAATGTTGTTCCTTGTTTTGAATCAAAGCTACCCCTGAGCTGCCAGCTTGGTACCAGCCTATATTTCATACGAAATAAACATCCATCCTTTGTGCTAAGGTTCCCTAAGACTTATATACTACCTAAGGTCCCTAGTTTTCTCTTTATAGCTCAACCTAAGGCAAGATCTAGGTAAGAATCCCTCTCAAAACTCTTTTAGTTGAGTTTATGATTAGATGTGGTTTTCTAAAGGTTGTTTCATATTGATTTTGAGGAATCAAGTTGCTTGAGACGATTTCAGTAGAGACCAAAACCCTAGGTTGTGAATTGGAGATCTTGGTTCTACAGTCAAGGAAGTATGAAATCTAAAGTTTTGGGTAAGTGTTGAATCCTTCCAATCTGTGTTATGTTAAAAGATGGAATCTTTTCTGATAGTTGTGCTATTTTGATTGAGGATTTTAGGGTTTTTGAGGAATTTGGAGAAATCTGCGTTTTAGGGTTTCGTTTTTTAGTGATCTTGGAAGACAGGTGTGTAGATTTAATATTATAAATCTTATGCTTTAGATTATGGATTTTTAAGGTTAGGGTTTGATTACGAACATGAAAATAAATGTTGTTTTGGTATATATTATTGATCAGGAGCTAGTGATTAGGGATTCTAAACTTTTGAAAAGGATTTAGTGATCTTGAAGTTTTGGAAACGAATCTAGGTACGACCTTACCATGCTTATTCTTTGTGCTTGTAGGGTTAGAATAATAAATTGACCTAATTCTATCCGGTATATAATTGATTGTGTGTTGTTTGTGTTTGGCTTTGGTTAGTAAAGACCACATAAAGTATGATACTAACGAGGCACCTTGTTGATCCTTGTGTGTCATTGTCCCTAGTGGAGTTGCAGTTGGAGATGATTCCGGTAGTTTAGGAGTGGTGTGAGTACGGCACCTAAGTGTGTGGGAGATTCCTAGCACCATATATGTATATAATTATCTATTTTTCTATACTGGTTGTTTTTAGGGAGTCTTGAGATACTCCAAGTTTGGGGTTAGGTGCGAATGGCCCTAGGCTATATTGTTTTCTTGGCTAATTTTGAAAGTAATAATCTGTGTTTGTTGCATTAGTTTCTAAGTTGTATGTGTGATTGCTTATACATTATTCATGTGAAGGTGTTTTTGATTTGGCGTACTGGGCGGTTTTGCTTAGCCTTTATCTTTTTTAGGAATAGGTGAAGATTAGATAATTTATGATTTATCTGGATTCGATATATATGTGGACTACGGGGAGGACGTTAATGGACCTGATTATCCGGCAGATCTTTAGGTTTATCTTGGATGATTGAGAATAGATGAACTATGAAAGTTGTTTTTGAAACCTTTGTTGATTTATGAGACTTTTGAAAAGACTTTTTATTTGAGTTTAGTTGTAGCAAGTTGGCTTGGTTTATGCCAGCTATATAGTAGGAAGATGGTTTTACTTTGATGACATTCGTTTATTTTAAAAAGTATCATTATTTTGAAAAATTTTGAAAATATAAGTTTTTTAACAATTGGTGGTTTAGAGTTCTTATAGCTTCAGCGTGTTCTTTTCAAGTGAGAACACGTGGCGAGTTGTAATACCTTTAGATTAGGGCATTACAGCTTATTTGGTATTAGAGTAATAGGTTTTGATCTTGATAGATATAGGTTATGAACTCCTTAGGATGGTGAGCATTGATTAGTGGGATAGCAATTATAGGTGTTGTTTACCTAGCTTAGTTTTGTTTTACCGAGTAGTTGTTTGTATAGAGTATAATCTTTAAATAAGATTTATCTTTTATCTTATGTAGTGTGTTTATTTATATTAGAATGCCTCTACAAATAAGAGCCTTAGATGCTGGTTCCTCTAGGATGGGTGATGAACAATCACCTGAGAACCAGCCACCCTTCAATCGAGTGCCATAGGATTTACCCCTACCACCACCAGTTCCACCTATAGGACAACAGGTACTAGTTGATGCTGCCCAGTTGATGAAGGCTGTTAATGCTCTTCTAGGAGTAGTTACTCAGCAAGAGCAGAATATGAATAATGATATGTAAGTGATTCAAGCGAATGCTGAGGCTTGGAGATAGGAGACCTAGAGCTGAATGGCAATGGAGGCAATGGGTTAGGCATGTTGATGTCTTGAGTTTGAAAAAGTTTGTGGATCTAGTCTACAAGTTTGAGCCTACACTTGGGAGACCTTTAGATGCTCAGTTAAGGATGGAGGAGGTTGAAAAGACTTCTGTTGCCTTAGAGATTCTAGAGCATAAGAAGGTGGTCTATGCCTCCTATTTGCTGATTGGGAAGGCAAACAAATGGTGGTTGAGCACCAACTTGGAGTTATCACTTGGGAAGCCTTTCAACAAGTGTTCTATAGGGAGTTTTTCCCTGATAATATGAAGCAGAAGATTCTCCAGGAGTACTGAACACTACTGTAAGGAAAGAAGACTATAGAGGAGTATGAGGTTGAACTTCATCAATTGATAAGATTCTCACCTGACCCCTTGAAGGAGAGTGAAGAGGCTAAAGTTAGCAGGATCATCACTGGGTTGGAGCCTAAGATCCAGTATTAAGTGAACTTGATGGACAAGACTAACTATTCTGCTGTGGTCAGTAAAGCCAAGATTGTGAAGTAATGATTGAATAGGGTGAGGAGTCGTGAACCACAGAGGGGACAGATCTATTTGGGGAAGAGGCCAGCTGCTAGTGTTCCTACCTAAGATAGGGGAAAGAGACCACTTATCTAGCAAGTTAGATCAACAAGTTAAAGTTTTGATAGGAGATGCCTTAGGTTCAGGGACCCCATGAGGTCAAAGATTGCAGGTGGCCCGAGAATGTTTGCTTCACTTACGGGAAGATTAGACATAGTCATAAGTTTTGTACTAAGAAAGCTATGATTCCACAAGTGTTTTGCTTTAAATGTGGACAAAGAGGACACAGGGCAATAGAATGTAAGGAGGTTAGGAAGCAAATAGTTCCAGGTGTTCATATAGGCCGAGCTTCGGGTGGACAAGGACAAAGGGCACCAACCAAGGTATATGCTTTTCAATAAAGAGATACCTCTAGTGTAGACACAGTTGCAGGTACACTCCGCATATTTCTGCATAGTGCATATGTTCTTTTTGACATGGGCGCAAGCTTTTCATGTATATCTTATTATTTTGTAGCTGTATGTGGTATAGATGTTGAGCATATGTCTGGATGTCTATCTCTAAATACTCCTTTAGGGAGTGGAACTTTGTTGAATAGGATATGTAGGGATGTTGATAGAGATATAGGGTAGACATTTATATGCAAATCAGGTAGTTTTAGATATGTTGGATTTTGACATCATTTTGGGAGTAGATTGGTTGGCAAAATATCATGCAAAGATTTATTGTCACAACTTGGTTGTGGAGTTTGATTTATCGAATGGGGACCAATTTATACATAAGTTGGATGTACAAAGACCACCAGTTTTGCCCGCATATGAGTTATGGGAAAGGTTGATGTTAGTAATGGCAACTATGACTATTGGAGATGGATCGGAGATAGACCTTGCCAGGATACCGATTGTAAGGGAATATATCGATGTATTTCCAAAGGATCTATCGGGACTACCATCAGAGAAAGAAGTAGAGTTTTGTATTGATTTGGTGCCAAGTACTTTACCTAAGTCTAAAGCACCATATCGTATGGATCCAACGGAACTGGCAGAGTTAAAGGTTCAATTGAAAGAATTGCTTAAGAAGAAGTTCATTAGGCCAAACATATCACCCTAAGGAGCTCTAGTGTTGTTCATGAAGAAGAAGGATGGGAGCATGAGGTTATGTATTGACTGTAGAGAATTAAACCAAGTGACGATCAAGAATAAGTACCCGTTGCCAAGAATAGATGATTTGTTTGATCAACTGGTAGGAACACAAGTATTTTCAAATATTGATATGAGATCAAGATACCACTAGTTACGGATTAAGGCAAAGGACATTCAGAAGACGGCTTTTAAGACCAGGTATGGACACTATGAGTTTATTGTCATGCCTTTTGGTCTTATAAATACGCCAGCAGTTTTCATGGATTTAATGAACAGAGTTTTCAAAGATTACCTAGATCGGTTTGTATTGGTGTTCATTGATGATGTGTTGGTGTATTCTATGTCCAGAGAAGAACATGAAGAACATTTAAGGTTGGTGTTAACTAGACTGAGAGAGGAAAAGTTGTATGCCAAGTTCACAAAGTGTGAGTTTTGGTTGGATAACGTATCTTTCTTAAGACATATTGTGGATAGAAATGGAATTTCAGTGGATCCTGAGAAGGTGAAAGCTGTAGTGGAATGGTCAACACCAAAGAACGTGACAGAGATTAGAAGTTTTTCTGGGAATGAAAGGATATTACAGATGGTTATTTGAAGATTTTTGGAAGATCGCAAGTTTATTAAGCCGACTGACGCAGAAGGGAGTGAAGTATGTTTGGGACATATATTATGAGAATAACGTCCAACAGTTAAAGGATAAATTGGTATGAGCCTCAGTTTTAGCTTTACCAGTGAATGGTGAAGCATATTCCATTTACAGTGATGCCTATATTCAAGGATTGGGTTATGTTTTGATGCAGGGAGGTAGGGTTATACATACACTTCAAGATAGCTAAAGCCCTATGAAAGGAATTATCCTACTCATGATTTGGAATTGGCAGCAGTAGTTTATGCCTTAAAGCTTTGGAGATATTACTTGTATGAAGAAAGATGCAAAACATTCACGGATCACAAGAGTTTGAAGTACATCTTTACCCAAAGAGAGTTGAACATGAGACAAAGGAGGTGGTTAGAGCTTATTAAAAATTATGATGTAGATATCCAGTATCATCCTCGGAAGGCAGATGTTGTAGCAGATGCCTTAAGTAGGAAAGGAGTGGAAAATCTTGCAACCATGATCACTTTTGAAAGCTATCTGATAAAAGACATGAGGAAGCTTGAGTTAGAGATAGTGACCAGACGAGTAGGAGCAAGATTGGCAAATTTACACATTCAACCTACTCTTGTAGACAGAATCAAAACAGGACGAGTGAATGATCCTAGTATAGAGGAGATAAGGAGAAGGATGGAAGTCGGTAGAGCACCTAAGTTTGGTATTGATGGAGAAGGTGTTATGCAGTACAAGGGAAGGTTATGCATGCTAGAACAAGGGATCTTAGGAAGGAATTGTTAAAAGAGGCACATTCTTCAAGTTATTGAATCCATCCCAGAGACAACAAGATGTACCAAGATCTAAAGAAGTTGTATTGGTGGAATAACATGAAGAAGGAAATAACGGAATATGTATCTAAGTGCCACACTTGCCAATTGATCAATATTGAGCATAAGACCAACAAGTGAAGTGAAGTCTTTTCCAACACCTCAATGGAAGTGGAAGCACATCACTATGGACTTTGTTACTGCTCTGCTTAGAACTAGAGAGAAATTTGATTCAGTATGGGTGATTATTGATAGACTTACCAAAGTAGCCTACTTCATACTAATAAGAACTGGGTATCGATTAGATCAATTAGCAAAGTTGTATATTAAAGAGATTGTAAGTTTGCGTGGAATACCGGTTTTTATAATATCAGATCGAGACACTAGATTTGTTGGAAGAATTTGGAAAAGTTTGCATTAAGCTTTGGGCACCAAAGTTGTTTTCAGGCACAACCTATCATCCCAAACTGTGTGAACAATCTGAAAGGACTATTCATATTCTAGAAGACATGTTGAGGGCAGTGTTCTGAATTTCAAAGATATTAGGTTGAGCATTTGCCTTTGGTGTGGAGTTTGCATATAAACAACAGTTATTAAGCATCAGTTGGGATGCCACCTTATGAAGCTTTGTGTAGTAGGAAATGCCAATCACGATTCATTGGGATGAAGTTGGTGAAAGATAGATTTTTGGGACCAGAATTGGTTGCAGGATCAGATGACAAAGTTAGTTAGATTGACTCGACAAAGATTGCAAACATCCCAAAGTCATCATAAGAGTTTATGTGGATAAACAGGGAAGACCAGTAATTCCAAGTAGGAGAGCATGTGTTGCTTAAAATATTGCCGACTAAGGGTGTGATCAGATTTGGTATGATAGGCAAGTTGAATCCAAGATATGTGGGACCATATGAAATTTTGGAAAGGATAGGCGATTAGGCTTACAGGTTAGCCTTACCACCTACTTTGGAAGGAGTGCACAACGTGTTCTACGTATCTATGTTAAGGAAATATGTAACGGATCCAGATCAATTAGTGGCATTAGAGCCATTGAAAGTGCGACCAAATCTCACAACAATTGAAAAGCCGTTAAAGATTATTGACACCAAGGAGAAGATCTTGAGAAGAAAGGTGATCAAATATGTCAAGATCCAGTGTATAAATCCATCAGAACGGGAAACAACTTGAGAGCTAGAGGAGAAATGAGATCGAAGTATCCCGAGCTTTTCAACGAATCAGGTAACTTTTGAGGAAGAAATTTTTTTAGGAGGGGAGAGATGTAATATACAAATAATTAATCTATAATGAACGATAATATTGTAATATAAGATTGTTTAAGAGGTTAATTGTCTCATTTAACAGACGGATTTGGACCCGAGGATGTTGTTCACGAAGAATAAGAAGGGAGGGATTTAGGCTGGATTTAAGTTGCCAGTTTTGAATACAAGGCTGCCACCTTTGTATAAGCGTTGGAGCTTCGGATGATTTGCGAACTTAATTGTGAAAGATGGTAGTGTATGGTTGAAAGCCGACCAAAGGCTACCGGCTTACATATGAAGGCCGCCGATGTTGTTCCTTGTTTCGAATCAAAGCTGCCCCTGAGCTGCCAGCTTGGTACCAGCCTATATTTCATATGAAATAAAATCCATCCTTTATGCTAGGGTTCCTTAAGACTTATATACTACCTAAGGTCCCTAGTTTTCTCTTTATAGCTCAACCTAAGGCAAGATCTAGGTAAGAATCCCTCTCAAAACTCTTTTGGTTAAGTTTATGATTAGATGTGGTTTTCTAAAGGTTGTTTCATATTGATTTTGAGGAATCAAGTTGCTTGAGACGATTTCGGTGGAGACCAAAACCCTAGGTTGCGAATTGGAGATCTTGGTTCTACAGTCAAGGAAGTGTGAAATCTAAAGTTTTGGGTAAGTGTTGAATCCTTCCAATCTGTGTTATGTTAAAAGATGGAATCTTTTCTGATAGTTATGCTATTTTGATTGAGGATTTTAGGGTTTTTGAGGAATTTGGAGAAATCTGCGTTTTAGGGTTTCGTTGTTTAGTGATCTTGGAAGACAGGTGTGTAGATTTAATATTATAAATCTTATGCTTTAGATTATGGATTTTTAGGGTTAGGGTTTGATTACGAACATGAAAATAAATGTTGTTTTGGTATATATTATTGATCAGGAGTCTAGTGATTAGGGATTCTAAACTTTTGAAAAGGATTTAGTGATCTTGAAGTTTTGGAAACGAATCTAGGTACGACTTTACCATGCTTGTTCTTTATGCTTGTAGGGTTAGAATAATAAATTGACCTAATTCTATCCGGTGTATAATTTATTGTGTGCTGTTTGTGTTTGGCTTTGGTTAGTAAAGACCACATAAAGTATGATACTAACGAGGCATCCTGTTGATCCTTGTGTGTCATTATCCTTAGTGGAGTTACAGTTGGAGATGATTCCGGTAATTTAGGAGTGGTGTGAGTACGACACCGAAGTGTGTAGGAGATTCCTTGTACCATATATGTATATAATTATCTATTTTCCTATACTAGTTGTTTTTAGGGAGTCTTGAGATACTCTAAGTTTGGGGTTAAGTGAGAATGGCCCTAGGCTATATTGTTTTCTTGGCTAATTTTGAAAATAATAATCTGTGTTTATTGAATTAGTTTCTATGTTGTATGTGAGATTACTTATTGATTAGTCATGTGCATGTGTTTTCGATTTGGCGTGCTAGGCGGTTTTGCTCAGCCCTTTATCTTTTTCGAGAATAGGTGAAGATCAGATAATTTATGTTTTATCTGGATTCGATATATATGTGGGACTACGGGGAGGACGTTAGTAGGCCTGATTATCTTGCAGATCTTTAGGTTATCTGAGATGATTGAGAATAGATGAACTATGAAAGTTGTTTTTGAAAACCTTTGTTGATTTATGAGACTTTTGAAAAGACTTTTTATTGAGTTTTGTTGTAGCAGGTTGGCTTGGTTTATGCCAGCTATATAGTAAGACGATGGTTTTAGTTGATGACATTCGTTTATTTTTAAAAGTATCATTATTTTGAAATTTGTGATGATATATGTTTTTTAACAATTGGTGGTTTAAAGTTTTTCTAGCCTTAGCATGTTCTTTCCAAGTGAAAACACGTGGCGAATTGTAATGCCTTTAGATTAGGGAGTTACATAAAGTTTTAAGGTATCAATTTAATTTAAAAATTTTATTCAATTTTATAATTCACTATCTAAATTTTATCAAAATTTGCATTTAGCTATTAAAACTTTATCCATTTCAAATTTATTGAAGGATGCTACTTGAATTTGCTCTCATGAATCGACCAACCACTGGAATTACTTTCCCTTTCTCACTTTCGACTTAATCTTCATCAAAAAAAAGGTAATATCTCCTCGCTTCCTTTCTTGGTTTCCTTTCTCTTAATAATTTTTATAAAACACTTCTTCCAATGTCTTTAATATAAATAACACACCAGAATAGGATAACTAGTTCTACAATGATATTAAAAGTGCTACTCAATGTTACTTTTCGGTTTTGTTTGGTTGACAATATTTCATTGGACAGGACAGGAAAAATGTTCTAGTCTCTTGTTTTTTTTTTTTTTTAATTGACAATGGGACTGGCAAAAAACAGTACTAAGGACAGGATAGATTTAAAAAAAAATTGTCCTATACATACCATGGTCCAAAAAAGCTTGCTCATAGGACAAGGGATTTCGATTTATGAAATTACAAAAATATCCCTACTCATGTCCTCTCTTCTTCCGCCATTGGTCATATCCTTCTTCCTTCGCTCCACAAATGTAGCCCTAGTAGTCTCTCTCTCTCTCTCTCTCTCTCTCTCTCTCTCTCTCTCTCTCATCTCTCTCTGGTGATCTCTTTGCATGTGTTTTTGATAGTTCGCATCTTCTACTTCATTCTTCTACTCAACTTGAAACCCAAGTTGAGGTAGGTCTTCCTTTTCTTGTTCTCTCTCTCTCCTCTCACTAGTAAATTAATATGTAAATGCTAATTAGTTGTTTAATTTTCCATCAAATCTAACCCTATTTAGCACTGTAATTCACTATCCTCATGCAATAATTCTTGTTTATGTGTTCGATTTGAAGGTTAAAAGGGTATTGCATGAACTATTGGAATTTGAAATTTTTTACGCTTTAAGTGCTTGACGAAATGTATTAGTGAAACTTCTGTTCTTCTTTCTAGTTTTGATTGATTTTGGACAATCTGACATCTTTTCTTGTTTTTGTGTAGGTCTTGTTAATGGGTATTCATAAAAAAGAACAAAAGGGTTTGTTAGTGTTACATTTTATACAAATAAACAATTCCATGAACATCCCTAATCCACAAATATCAAAACCCTCACGGTATTTTTTTTTTAGTTAAGCACGAACGATGACATAAAGACAGTAGTACTAAAGTGAATATATCACTAACTTGCAGCGGATAATGACAGAAGGCAATCGGATGAGGTGGTAGTGGTCATTGGTGGTTAATAGTTTTGATGTTTGTATTGACTGCGATGAAGAGTTGCCAAAAAAATTTTCAACTTTTTGTTAAGTGGAACTCATTTTCTTCATTTATATGAAGCTTTTTAAATTTGATAAAAAAAAAGGTTTACTGCTGATTACTTGTATTTTGATTGTCCAAATCTGGAAAGCATGCTAAGTTAGAAAATGTCAAAGAAGGAAGAATTGAAGAACTTTGTGCTGAAATTTTATGATCGGTCAGTAAAAGCTCACTATCTACCAAATGTATTATACCAAAATTTTAATTTGGCTAAACTAAACACTATAGCTTGACATAAAAACATAAGGAAATTGAGACATCCAAAAAAGTATAAAATGAATTCATTAGGTAGTTAGTGAGAAGGCTTTTAGTTTTTATTGTGTTAGCTAATGTTTGTTTTAAAAACATCTCTTTTTTGCTATGTCAGTTTTGTGATCCTCCACAAAATTTAGATAGAAAGTTAACTTTGTTCTTGTAAATGCACATATTGGATTAAGTTAGGACTGAGGATTAAGGATGCTCTATCCCTCTGTTCTCTACATTAGTAAAAAACATACAAGTGGAAAATTGATTAGTATTCATTAATTCAGTAAGGATAAAGGAATAAAGGGAGAAGTCCAAACATACAATTGGAAATTAGTTTCTTGGTGGCATCATAATAGACATAGCCACAAAGGGCTTATGAATCTCTTTATTGAAACCGTAATTATTCTTATTAATTCTATTTTTGATCACATGATTAATTGTTCTACTATTCCACTGGATTGGGTTCATATTGTTTCCTAGAATACATTAACTGTTTGAGGTAAACAACCAAAATTTTATGGACAGATATTCAGCTTTGGTTGGGTGTCATCTACATATCAATCATACTTATGACTGATGAACAATTACATAGTTATAGCAAGTCATCATCATGCATGATGCCCACCCTGTTGGGAAAATGTTCTAAGTGTTTCTTTGAAACTTTGAGCCATCCTAAAGAAGAAAGAGGGTGAATGTGAATTTTGACACTTTGTCTCCTCTAGAGAAAAGGGTGTTCGTGTTCTTTATTTATTACATCAAGATAACTTATGAATAGACAAGACTCAGTCACACTCCCGTACTATAACCTAGCTAGCTAAGGCCAATGAGCTAGCAAACAAGATGGTACTCTTGAATATATGACTAGCGAAGTTGGGAAGAATGGCATGCGGTTCTAGTCTGTGCGGAACATGGAAAAAGTTTTTAGCCACATAAAACTCTGTTCCTCTCAAATTTATGAAGATGAAAGTACAAGCCTAAATTTAGAAAGCAAAAACTGTCATAAGACTACATTAATAAATTCTTAATAAAAGGTAACCATATGTACTAAGGGAAACCTTTAAATCATTTAGATACACTACTAGACATTAGACCTAAAAACCAAAACTTTAAATTGGAAGAAGATAGGAATAGGGGCTGTTGCAGTGACTAATTATAATTGATGTTGGAGGAGACGAGGAAATCTTGTAATATTCTATATTCTGAGTGAGATTCCTAAGGGTGTGGGCACTTGTGCGGTCAGACTGGACCATTCATCCCACAAACCTAATATACACTGTCATTAGAAGTTCTTTAATGTTTCTAGACTAATCTAATTGTATACTGTTGTCGCTTCTTTGTCATTTTTTTAGTCAAATAACCTTCACATTGCAAAAGTTCGAAAAAGGAGAGTGAGTAAAATATTCTTGACTTGCTTTTACGGAAACATGGATTTGATTCCAAGGCATCATATATGGATTTTACTTGAATATAGCTGTTGGTTCCTTAACAATATACTATATTGGGGTTACTTTTATGATTTTATTTACTGTCATCTTTATTTTGTGTTTAACTTTCTTTAATGTTTTAATGTCGTGGTGAATTAATAGCATGGATAGTAAGGATAAGAAATGTAGGCATAATTGGAGCGAGATTGAGGAAGAAACATTGCTTTTGGTAGAAGAGTTGGTTTGAAGGTTATAAGGGAGAGAATGGAACTTTCAAATGCCAGACTCATGAAGAATAATTGAAGAGGATGAAACAATGTATTCCGGAAATAAATCTTAATGTGAAGCAAATACTAACAAGATGAAGAGATGGTCAGTTAAGTTATCAAAGGTGGTTGATATGATGAATACTAGTGGATTTGGATGGGATGACACTAGAAAGTGCGTCATAGTGGATAGTGACCAAGTCCTTGCTGAATATATGGAGGTATGTTGAATTTGTTTTTCATCAATGAATCTGGTTTATTTGTTTTGTTATTTTGGTTTATCTATGTTCCATGTTGCTTTTAATATTAATTGTTTACCATGTAAAGGAATGTTGTCACGAAAGTATTTTTTTATATGCAGAAACAACCAAAAATTGGCAATCATGCCAATAAAGAATTCAAGGAATTTGAAAGGTTGTAAGGGATTTTTGGAAAGGATAGGGCTCATGGTAAAGCGGTGAGACACAGCAGATGCAGTGAGAGAAATGCAAACTGATGGGGTAAATATGAAGAAGATACAAAATCAGTTCAATCTCCTGAAACCTTCAATCATGGCTCTCGCCATTCATCTGGAGTGCCTCCCCGCAAGCATCGTAAGGTGAATATGCAGCTGACTTTATTTCTATATTTGAGAAGAGTATTAGAGATGTTAGAAATGATTTTGTGACACTCGCAAAGAAAATAGGAAATCCTCCAAGAGATGACATAATAGAAGAATTAAAAACTCTGGGTTTGACTAAAAATGAAGAGTTGGATGTAGTTATGAAAATGGCTTCAAATCCAGTACGAAAAATTTTTCTAGAGGCTTCAAGGAGAACAAAGGGTAGCATTTGTTAGGCGACTAATTAGTTGAGTTGGGTAGTTGATGGACATTTGAACTAGAGAAACTTTAGTAGAGGAATTGTTAATATTATTAGATATTATGTTAGTTGCTTATGGACTAAGACAAAGCGTTGCTACAATTTGCAAATGAAATTCTAGTTAGGCCTGACTTGTTTCATACGCCCATGATACATTATTGAATTTGTGTGCATCATTTCAATTTCAATCATTTTATGGTGTCTCTTTGATTGTGAAAGTAGCTTAATTTTTGGAATGGACATTATGAAGTTCTTGCTTTCATAACACAAATGAAATGTGTCTTTATTTTGAGTTTTTATACATAACCATTTGGAGCTTCTCATGCAAGAATTATAATGATATGTTTAGATAATTAATTTAACATAAGATTGTGATCTTGACAAAGCCATTGCATGTAAATTTAAAAGGTTGCATTTATTTATAGTATCATATTATCTTATGGAAGATGGTATCAATACAATTGGAATAGTAGACAATTTAAACTTGATGTGTTATGCATATTTCTTTAAGAAGAACAAAGTGTTTTTTTTAATTATTATTTTATGTAATTGCTTGACATTGCAAATTGGATTGTGATGGTTATTGTAAGTGTATATTATTTTTAATGATTTATTATTAATTTAATAATTAGTTAATATTGTTCAATATTAATATTCACTACTAATGTAATAATTAATATTGATCGAGATATAATTATATTGTTATGTAATTAACTTAATACAGATAGTATTAATTTAATTAATTTTGTATTTATTAAATATTAATCTAATTAATTTATTATATTAATATTTAATATTTTAATTAGTAGCAAATTTTTGCTAAAAAATTAATTATGGCTTTTTATTTAATATAATATGTATTAATTTAATTGTATATATAAATTAATCTTTTTAAATTGTATTTATTAAATAATATAATAAATAAATTAAATAAATATATTACAACATAAGGGTATAATGGTAAATGTATAACGTCTTGTCTATACTAGTACATACCAAACATCTGAACAACACAAAAATTCTTGTCCAGTTTCATATATTCCAAACATGGGATAAGAGAATTGTTCTGTCCAATGCTCTTTGTACTGTATTGTCCAGTTTCTCTTGTTTTGTTCCGTCCTTGCAACCAAACGCAACCTTCAAGTATGAAATTCTTAACTGCTGTGCTCAATTGAATTTTTATTTGCTATATCTACTACCCAACCTCTCTCACTTTACACATGTATACTCTTTGGGTCCATATGTTCCGTCATCATTTTATTGTTTTGGTTCATCTTTTTATCGTTTTCAAATAAACTGTTTGTCAAAAATATATACCGATAAAAAAAGATATTTTTTACTCATAAATCGATCAAACAGACCAAATACAGATAAAAAATAAATATGATATAGATACTGATGAAAAACAGACGAACCAAATTAACCTGAAAAGAAAAGATTGAAACAGGTAGTAGCTTTAACAAATATAAATCTTCCAATTTCGGGTATAACTGTCCATAAGTAAAATTAGTGGAATGAAACTTTGAACCGAAATCCAACCAATTAGATCTCTAGCTATGCGTAACTCCAGCAAAATATGACGCCAAAAATTCTTGGTTTCTGATGAATTTATCCACATGCATATAATAAATATATGTATATATTTTTACATGTACTGATATGGAGTTGTATGAGGAGAAAAAAAGATTAATTGCAATTTAGAAAGGATAAATCGGCATTTGTATCTTGAATGGATAATTAGTATGGTGATCGTTCGGTGATTATATCTTGAATTCTTTCGGTATAACATTATGTCAATTCAGTTTACCATTTTCCAGTACTACCGATATAGTCTCATCCCATCTTATTTAATTACTCTTATCACCATCGTCGACTTCCTGTCATAGTATTAAAGTATTAACATCCTTCCAGGCGCCATCTCCTCGTAAATTAGTGGTCACAAGTCATCGACTGGGCCACTGTCGGTGTCACTAGGATGAGCGTTTAAAGAAAATGGTCAGGAAAAACCTCCGTGTATTATATATGCATTAGTTGCTAAGCTTGAAATAGATTTTTTTTTTCTATTTTACAGCTAATTAAATACTGAGAAGGAAAAATAAGTGTATGACTTTTTTTTATTTACTTTGAACTTTTCTTTTCGTTTGATTTTGTTTTTGTTTATTCGAAAATATTGAACCTTTCAGATCACCAAAATTTGGTATTATTTTATAATAATGAAGGAACAAAGAAGCTAAAATTAGGTAAGATCAGTCTATCTGCGAGTTTACAAGTTACTAATAAGGAGCTTTTTTAGAGTTTATCTTGAATTTATACAAGAACCACAATTGTGCAGAAAAGCAACGAGTAATGAACAGAACGTGTCAAAGGGCAATTTGCTAAACAACAGAGAGATGCCGATGTTGGTATGTTCATAGGATGGGTCGATTCATCGGAGTTAAAGGATTTATTTTTGTATTTCTTTCTTTTTGTCGCTTGTTGCTAAATTAATTCATTTACTCAATGTAAGGTTTTGTGCTTTCCATTCTAAAATTGAATTATTATTGTATAACCGTTAATACAAGATAGAACCATAGAAATCGTTCCTAATTTGGTTTCGATGAAAACAAATCCTATATCAATACCGTGTTTGGTAAATTTAAAGACAATGGTAATTAGTGGAAGTAAGCGGAAAGGAAAAGAAAGAAAAAGAAATTAAAGGTTATGGAGTTTTTATTTCTTGTTGGATTAAGAGGATGAAAGTCAAAAGGAGATAAAAAGAAAAGTTTATATTTTCGTGTTGTTTTGTCAAAGATGATAAACAAAATATGGAGATGTGATATATAAATTGACATAGATATCCCTTACTTTACTTTTCTAACTTTGCTTTGCGGGAGTATTTTAATAAATTTGCCCAATTTCCAATAATCTCTACCACTTTCTCTCCAAAAGTAGAGAGAAACAAATTTAAAAGTGGAAATGTTTGCTCTAATTCCTTTACTTTTAAAAAGGTGCTTAAGTATATATATGTATATATATATATTATTTATTTGTTTGGGTTTGACTTACGGATTAAGTGATAGAGTGCAACAACTCTGGTTCACTCATTAAGATGATTTGGGAAGATTTGACTTGGTAGGCTCGAAATAAGGATAATTGGACTTATTCGCTACATTCAATCTCTCTCAAGCAGGCTTAGGCATACATGGGGATGACTATTAGAATTGATCCATGGGCAGTTTATCCATGATTAACATGAATTGAGTTTGCTTTATCTCATCCATCAATCATTGAGATGATAAGACAGTTGTCATTCATGCCAAGTGGCAATAAATATTTAGCTATTGCTCTTCATTTTCAACTTTTCAATAGAAAAGTCAAACAACACTCCATAGGGGAATCTTTCGTCACATGGATCAAACAGGCAACTCAAGCAATCACTAGTCCAATTGCTCAAGAACTACAAGGTTGATGTGGAGATCTTCCCCAGCTCCTTTATTTGTCACTTGTGCATTTGAGACACTGATACTACCTATTTATCCTCCATATCATTCTCTCCAAGTCATCCCATCATCAAATGCATAAACCTCATCAACACTTTACAATCACATGCAATGTATGAGATCTACATGACATGTGCATGACCAAGCTAGTAATAATTGCACATCTACATTTTGGCGACTCCCCTCGGGAATGAGGAATTTGACCCATTTTCGATGGCTCCTCCAAGAAGAAAGCTAACTAACTTCAACGATAGCACGAGTTAAGATGCTAGTAACACCAAGCTTGATGTGATTAAGCAAAACATGTTAGCACTTAAAGATGATAACCCTAATGTCAACCCCAACCTTGCTACTGATGTGCAAGGGATTGCTCCTGATATTGCATAAATAATGTGCATCATAAAAGAGATGGCATAAATAATATGGGGGAATGCTAAGGCCTTGAACCAATTCTTGATTATGCTTGTCCATCTCGTACCATGGATGACTATTAACACTACTATGCTCCATGGTATAGCCTTATCAAGCCCCATCTTTGCTGCACAATAAGGTAGCCTCTCTATATCTCAACTAGCTATCACTCCTCCTACTCAAGTAAGTACTCTCAAGGGGTAAATGTGTCACTCCTCGAAACAGGGTCTAGACGTGTCCAATTGCCACGTATAATACTTGTATATTATACGCTCATGCTATCCTAGAAAGAAACTGTTTATGTTAAACATTTGCTATCTAATTTTTATGCTCTGAAATCCTTTAATTATATTATAAAAACCACTTGATTTAGCAACAGTTAAAAAAAAAACTTGCAAAAACATTTCTCATTCTACTCACATAAGTAGATCAACTTTCACAAACAAAACCATTCCATCAGATATCTCATATGCCTTTCTTGATGGTAAAATAGAGCTTTAAAAGTTACTACAAAACATACGGGCTCCATCAGTCCCTTAAAGAAAATACAGACTTTAAAAGATAAATCCAGTTTTGATACAAAATAAAATATAATACAAGAATCTCAACTCGTCTTGTTCTTCAACGAAATTCTCTTAAGTCTTCCTATAGACCAGAAGCAAACATCATCCTCCAATCAACACGTGGAAAGAAAACAACGATGAGCCAAAGTTCGGTATAACCATAACACAAGTACACACATGATAAAACATGAGCTTATACTAATGAAATGCATCAAAAAATAGTTTATTATGTTTGAATTAAAGTAAAGCAGTTAAGCAAGCAACATTGGAGTACTCACACTCCAAAACAAGCCTCTAGGAATCTGGATGCCTTGAGTAGCAGCAACTGCTCAGGGGGTTGATATAAGTAGCTCAGATACTTACATCTTCTATATATATACTAGAAAAGGAAAATAGCTTCCTTTAGGGTTCTTCACAACCGTTACACAGCTCTACTTATCTTAGTTCATAATATCATTTAGTTCAACTGATCCCATAAATGTGATATAAACCATATTACTTCTTTCTAAGCTTAAGTAAATGTTATGCAGATACCATTTACCTTATCAGTTACCCGCCAAACCACTTATAAATTATCATTACATCATGATAAGAGGATGGCTTAAATGCCTAACTACTAGGTTGGCATCGCCAACAAGTTTGTTGCTCCCTGGACTGGATTCAATGGCACAAACACAAGCACCACTCAATTATTACGGCAATCTTTGAGTTTTAGTTTATTAGAAATATCTATCTTAACAAAAA
>JAMXBD010003815.1:0-100888 GCA_024138025.1 Combretum micranthum
ATTGTTGAAGGGGCCAAGAAAAGGAAAGCTGGGACTTCTGAGAAGAAAGTGCATGTGTTGGAAGAAAATTTCAACCAGGAACAAGCTCAATTTCCCTTCTAAGAGGTTTAAACCAATTAGCCACTTTAAGGGAAATTTCAGTAGACAAAAGGATAATTCTAAGGCAGCAGTAAGTTGTTGGAAATGCAAAGGAGCGCACTACCCGAAGAGATGCCCCTTTCTCCAGAACAAATGTTATTTCTGTGGTGACCCGAGCCATAAGATTCTAAATTGCCCAAAGAAAGCTTCTACGACTTGTTTCGTATGCAAGCAAACGAGACATTTTGCCAACGAGTGTCCCAAAGAAATCTCACAACAAATCAACCTGTTGGATCCTCAGGAGGACTTGCCCCACAAGGAGTAGGAATGGAAGCGGAAGTCGCTCTGCATCATCTATGCATGGGCTGAGAATTTACAACCTTGAAGGGCAATGGGTTTGTGAGGAAGATGCCGAAGAAGGAGTAGAGTTGGCTGCCCTGGACCATGGACAGGAGTATGACTATAGCTTGGTTACAGGTTAGACTCAACCTATAAATATCTACTTGTTTTGAAATCTGTTGAGTATAAAGTTATGATGTATGTTGGAAATAATAGATGTCTAGGAAACCTTATAAAGACAATAAGATTAGTAACACATGCATCTTGAACGCAGGAACCATACAAATAGGGGACCTGACCGCTTATACCATCTTTGATACCGGTACAACACATTCCTTTATCGCCGCTAGTATAGCTTTGAAGACCAGTTTAACTATCACCAGAACTACAACAAGTTTTCATATAAAAACCCCCACCAGTAGTGTGGTGACTACCAAAGAAGTAATAAGGAATTGCCTCATGAAGATACAGGGCCATGAGGCAACTACCGATCTTATAGTAGTAGAAATCAGCAAGTACGAAGCGATTCTCGGAATGAGTTAGTTGTCCATAGTGGAAGCAAAGGTAGATTATAGAGATAAAAAGGTGGAATTCATAGGACAAGACGGAAAGAAAGCTATGTTTTTGGGAGAATCCACAATTTCTAAAAGATTGGAGTTAAGTTCGTTTGAGCTAATCGAAGAAGTTGAGGAAAGAGTTGAAAGTTATGTAGGAAGTACGGAAGAGGATAAGGAAAGACCCAACATTGATGACATCCCCATCCTTAATGAGCTCTCCGATGTTTTTCCAGAAGAATTGCCTGGATTACCCCCAAAACGAGAGATCGATTTGATACTAAAAACGGAACCCATATCCAAGGCACCATATCGAATGGCACTCGTTGAGCTCAAGGAACTTAAAAAGCAATTACAAGAATTGCTCGACCAAGGATTCATTAGACCAAGTGTCTCGCCTTGGGGAGCTCCGGTATTATTCGTAAAGAAGAAAGATGGATCGATGAGGTTGTGTATTGATTACCGAGAACTCAATAAGGTCACTATAAAGAATAAGTATCCATTACCAAGGATTGACGATCTCTTTGACCAACTACAAGGAGCAAGTGTGTTCTTACGTATTGATTTGCGATCAAGATACCACCAGTTAAGGATTAAACCAGAGGATGTGTCAAAAACCGCATTCAGAACTTGGTATGGACACTATGAGTTCATGGTTATGCCATTTGGATTGACTAATGCACCAGCCGCTTTCATGGACTTAATGAATCGGGTGTATAAGCCACTCTTGGATAAATACGTGATTGTCTTCATTGATGATATTTTGGTCTATTCTAAAACACGGGAGCAACACAAAGAACATCTAAGAATGGCATTACAAACCTTAAGGGAGCACAAGTTATATGCCAAATTATCCAAGTGTTACTTTTGGTTGGACCAAATATCTTTTCTAGGACATGTTATCTCAGGGAAGGGAATATCAGTAGATCCTGAAAAGATTAAGGCCGTAATGGAGTGGAAACAACCAAGGACGGTGACTGAGATTAGAAGTTTCCTTGGATTAGCTGGCTATTATAGGAAGTTCATGCAAGATTTCTCGAAAATAGCTAAGCCACTAACTCAGTTGACCCAGAAGAATGAAAGGTTCATTTGGAATGAGAAGAGAGAAAAAAGTTTCCAGGAGTTAAAGCAACGGTTGGTATCTGCTCCAATTTTGACCTTACCTGATCCAAAAAAGCCATATACCGTCCATAGTGATACGTCAAGGAATGGCTTGGGATGCGTGCTTATGCAAGAAGGGAAGGTAATTGCTTATACTTCATGGCAGTTGAGGCCGCATGAACAAAATTACCCGACACATGATCTTGAGTTAGCCGCTGTTGTCTTCGCTCTAAAGCTTTGGAGGCACTACCTATATGGACAGAGATGATTTATACGGACCATAAGAGCCTTAAGTACTTATTTACACAAAAGGAATTGAATATGAGGCAAAGAAGATGGTTGGAGTTCATCAAAGATTATGATCTCGGGATAAATTATTGCCTTGGAAGAGTGAATGCGGTGGCAGACGCTTTGAGTCGAAAGAAACACGGAGAAGTTGCAGCCATGCTCACAACCCAAAAAGAACTTGTAAAGGAATTCGAGAGGTTGAGCATCGAATTTGTGGGACAAAGTGTGGAAATGGAAATTTCCCATTTGGTAATGGAGCCGACTCTGATAGATAGAATCAA
The DNA here is from genome assembly GCA_024138025.1 of Combretum micranthum. Lineage (NCBI taxonomy): Eukaryota > Viridiplantae > Streptophyta > Magnoliopsida > Myrtales > Combretaceae > Combretum > Combretum micranthum. Next base: position 2,642 of record JAMXBD010003815.1, read on the forward strand.
GGAATCTCAGCAATATGATGAAGTCATACAAAAGTTGGAAAATGAGATACAAGGAGGAAAGTATGATGATTTTGAAATAGATGAGGAGGATGTAGTAAGAATGAAGGGAAGATTGTGTGTACCGAAGGATGAGGAGATGAAAAAGGAAATTATGAATGAGGCGCATAACTCAGGATATACCATGCACCCCGATGGTACCAAGATGTACCAAGACCTTAAAAGTCGCTTTTGGTGGAATGGTACGAAAATGGACGTAGCTGAGTTCGTAATGAAGTGTCTTATATGCCAACAAGTAAGGATCGAACACCAAAGGCCAGGAGGACTTTTGAAACCATTGACCATACCAGAATGGAAATGGGATCAAATCACAATGGATTTCGTATGTGGATTGCCCCGAACGTCAACAGGATATGATGCCATATTGGTAATAGTGGATCGACTTACTAAGTCAGGACACTTCATCCCCATCAACATGACCTACTCGATGGAGAAGTTGGCCCGGCTATATGTAAAGGAGATTGTGAGACTACATGGAGTTCCAGCAGGAATTATATCGGATCAAGATCCCCGATTCATGTCAAAATTCTGGATGAGTCTTCAAAAGTGTATGGGAACTAAGTTACATTTTAGTACGACTTATTACCCACAAACTGATGGATAATCAGAGCGAACTATCCAGACCTTGGAAGACATGTTGAGAGCATATGTTATGGAATTCAAGGGAAGCTGGGAAGCACATTTACCTTTGGCAGAATTTGCTTACAACAACAGCTATCATTTAACAATTAAGATGCCGCCGTACGAAGCTTTGTATGGAAGAAGGTGTAGATCACCTTTATTTTGGGATGATGTGGAAAAGTTAACAATTGGACCAGATCTCATCCAAGATGCCTAAGATAAAGTTAGGATTATTCAGCAAAGGATGAAAGAGGCCTAAGATGGACAGAAAAGTTGGGCAGATAAAAAAAGTCGGATCCTTGAGTTTGATGTTGCTGATCATGTGTATCTAAAAATGAATCCGATAAAGAGTATTCATCGTATACGGGCTCGAGGAAAACTAAGCCCAAGGTATATCGGACCTTTCAAAATTCTCGATCGAGTAGGAGATCTGGCTTATCGCTTGGCGTTACCACCAAATCTGTCGGAAGTACGTAACGTCTTCCATGTCTCAGTACTAAGAAAGCATATCCCCGACCCTAATCGGATTGTAGAACTTGAACCAGTCAGGCTGAAAGAGAACTTGACTTATGAGGAGCATCCCGTTCAAATTCTGGATCAAAAGGGTCAAAAGCTGAGAAACAAGGAAATCCAATATGTCGAGGTGTTATGGAGGAATCATTCGCAAAAAGAGGCTACTTGGGAAGCCGAAGATGAGATCAGAAAGAGATATCCCAATCTCTTTGAAGATTTAGGTACGAATTTCAAGTTTTGAGGAAAAAACTTTCTTTAAGGGCGGTAGGTTGTAAACCCCTAAAATTTTTGGTTAATTTTAAGTTTGATCTTAGAATTAAAAGTCAATCGAAACCCTAAAAGTCAATAAAAGACTAGTACAAACCCTAGATTTTAGATCCGGCATTCCCGTTTTCTTTAGCCCTAAAAAACGAAGTTGGAATAATTAGCGATAATAGTTCGTAATAGCTACAGGTTATATAAAAATATCACATTTGCGAAATTCAAATGTCCTTTGAACCCGATCAGACACAGTTCTCGAAAAACGTGTCCCGGTGCTTAGAATAGTAAAAATATTCTAAATATACCATTAGACTCGTAAAAATATGAGATTTTCAAAAATATCAATTTCATAATTTTTCGGTAGCTAAAAATATCATATATCGTATTTATACGCGTATTTTCTTACTACCGGTATTTAAATTGTCTTGTCTACTTTACATTACACTATTTACTACTATACACTATTTATCTATCTCTACTTTTTTACAACCTATTCTTACAACCATATTTCTATTTCTTACACATTTTCTTTTCCAATACAACTTGGCATCTCTCATTTCTTATTTTTAATTAACCAAAAGACAAAAAGAAAATAATTTTTCTCTTCCTTATTACACAAAATTGCGCCGGCCCCCTCTTTATTTCCCTCAAATTGTTTTATTTTTCATTTATTTAATTAACACAATTTATCTCCTACATTTTCCTATAAATACCCCCTCATACTTCCACTTCTTTCCCACCTCTCTTCTACTAATGTTACCGTACTAAAATCTCTCCAAGAAATCCCTCTCAAAAGCTCTCTCAAGTGTAGTTCTTTAGGTAAATCTTCTTCAAGAATTCCATATGTTCATTTACTTAGTATGAGCTTAGTGTATGTTTTCTAAACCATGAAGGTTAAGGAAAGCAACAATAGGTTCATACTTTGTTTTTGTTCATAATCTCATATTCCTTATGTTATTTTTATGTTTATAACTATCTAATATATCTATATAGCTATATATATCTTATAGAGCATATAAGTTCATTGTTTTGCAATTTATTTACTTTCCTTGCAATTTATTTACCTTCATGTTATTCTTAAGACTAGTCTTTCTACTCTAAGACTTGTCATCATCAAGTCAAAACATTTTCTTTTTTTTTTCTTTTGGGACTAGTCTTTTCTTAGTCCCGGGAAACCTTAATGAAGCTAAGGTTCCAATACTTGATTTATTCATTTATTTGCTTATTCTTTCAAGTTATTATGTTCTTTTATATTTCCATAATTTTATGATTCATATTCATGCATCAACATAATGATTTTGTCTCATAAAAAATAAATAAGGAAATGTTTTCTTAGATTAAAGATTCTTTTCTAAGAAACAAATGTAGAGAATAAGTTTCTTAAAAGCTCATAAACATGCCTAGAAATGATTTTTCTTAAATAAACAAAAGGTTTTATAAAAATTTCACTTTTCATCAAGTGTTAAAAATTCTTTTGGGAATAATCACAAGAAACAAAAATATTCTTTTATGAAATTGTTATTACTTTTAAAAGTTGTTGGAATCCAAGCTTAGAAAATAAAAATCATTCCTTAGGGATTTAAAAAAATTGCAAGAAATTAAATTTAGGAAAACGAAATACTTATTTCAAACAACTTAAGATCTTTTCAAAAGCAAAATGAATATTTCAAAAAATTCTCAAGTTCAAATCTTTCAAGACTTTACTTTTCATGAATTGAGATAACTTCATTTACTTCATACATTTGCTATGAGTCAATACATATATGTATATACTTTTCAAAGAGTTTATAAAATATTTGGAATATCTATCTCTTCAAATAAGCTTCTGATAAAAGAAGGAATTCAAGTTTATTTGAATTCAAGTTTATTCAAATTCAAGTTTATGCAACAATCGCGTGATTACGCAAATATTATAGTTATCCGGAAACCATATATAGAACGGATTTATCCCTCCGTATCGAAAGTTAGGGAATCGGTGTTGAAAATCCTCGATCCTCTACTAGTAGTCCCTAGGTCCCCACCCAAGGACTTCAGTTGGCTCGGCTCGAAACCTAGAGTTGCATTCCCCGGGCGATTTGGATACTAGGAAGGAACATGGCCCGTGTCACAGCATGATCACAGCCAATCCAATTCCACGCGTAGGAGTAGCAACTTCCGAAGAGATGTGACTCGATGGATGCTATGCGTGAGCGTTTTATTTTTCTTAAGCCAAACCTTATTAAGGTTTATTAGAGGGCGACAATCAATTTAGCGAATAGTAAGCAGTCATACAAGTAAGTAAGCAAAATTACTTAAACAGGTAGTTTAAAGTTGCGATATTCTTAATTCTTATTTCACGCATAAACATAAAATCATATATACATATAACCTCGAATTCTCCCAAATATATATCCATTTTTATCTTTTCTTAGTATACTAATGCTACTACTTTACAAGCACAAGCAAGGTAACGGAATTTAAGAGGAATAACTCACTCGTCCATTTTGCGATCTTCTTAGTCGTAGTAATCTTCAGGGAGGGTAATCTCGTATCCTTTATTACCTAGACAAAAGAAATACCCGGAATGAGTATTTCGTAGAAATTCTACTTGAACTTTCTAATTCTATTTCACTATGTTCGTCAAAATCGTGTAGAAGGAAATTTCAATTGAAAATGGCCATAACTTGGTCATTTTAACTCGGAATTTCGCATATAATATACCGTTTTCTATCTATTCAAAATATCTATCCATTTCTAAGGTTATCTTTGTCATATAAGGTCATTTAGGTTCCGAAAACATTGGGTATAGATTTAAAACGAATATTTCTAAACTTTTGCAAATCCATTTTCTAACTCAACTTCATTAAAAAATCCTTTAATAAAAATATAGATATATATATTTATATATAATTGATAATCCTTTGAGTATATAGATAAGCTTACTTTATATGCAAAAATTCTAGTGGTAGTGTCTCAACGATTTATTTCATAAAACAATTCTTTTAAAGTGTTAAAACTTTACTTGATAAATTTCTTTTCAAGTATTTTGAAGAAACTTTATATTTTCATAGGTTATTATAAATGAGTATATTCTTATTTATTTTCTTCATTCTTTTTTCCATAACAAGTAAATTTTCCTTTAACCTTAGTCTTTCATAAATTTTACATCTAGTGATAAAAGTTTAGATTTATCAAAAGTGTATTAAGTTGTTGAAAATCATTTTATAAAGTTATATTTAGAATGCTTTTAGAAAATGAATCTTTTCTTCTTTAAAATATAAGTTTTTGTTTCCTAAAACTTGTTCTTTTTATTTCCTTTGAAAAGAATTCTCTTTGTTGATAAAATCCATTAATTTTAATCTTATTATTTATATTCTTTGAAAATGAGTTCCTTCTTTAGAAATTTGAAAATCATTATATTTCCTAAGTGGGTTTATAACTTTGTAGGTTGAATTCATTTTAACTTTGAGAACTAGTTTGTTTCTTAGTTTTGTTATGAAGTGAAAAAGAGTTTAAATCTTAAGCTTTTTGTAAAAATTTTAATATAACAAATTATTTTACTAAAACTTAGGTTACCATAATATACAAAGAAAATATTTGTTTCTTATGTTTCCTGGGTAAACTATCTTTATTATTTAAGAAAACGTTGAGAAAACTCCATCTCCATGTTGTTGATAATGACTTCATTATTTTGTGATAAGTTGCATAATAGAAAATTTAGTTTTAAGTTCCTTTAATAAAGTAAAATTTTACTTTTAAATTAGTTGAGGCAATATCATTATATAGATGCAAGTATTATAAGCATATAAAGTAATAAGAACATAAGAAAATACTAGAAACGAATAATAAGCAAAATAAAAATATCAAGTATTGGGAACCTTAGCTTCATCAAGGTATCTCGGTCAAGTATTAGGAGCCTTAGCTTCATCAAGGCATCCCGGGACTAAGAATAGACTAGTCCCAAAAGATTAAAAAAATAAATAAAAGGTTATTTTGACTTGATATGGACAAGTCTAAGACTAGAAAGACTAGTCTTAAGGAAATGGCATGAAATAAATAAATTGCAAAGCATAAAACTAAATAAATAATAAGTGAGCTTATATGCTCTAAAGATTTTATATAAATACATTAATATATTTAGTTAGATATGAATAAGGAATTAGCATTAGAACAAGAATAAAATCAACATAATATAATAAAATAGGAAGTTTATGTATAAGAACAAAACATGAACATGTTGTTGCTTTTACTACTCATATGAGTTTCAAAACAACACCATAGTCATATTAAGTTACATGACATGAGTAAATAAATAGTTGAGAAGAAATCTTTACCTAAAGTGTTTATGTGGTTTGAAGATGGTAGTGAATATATGGTTATGTGGTTATTGAGAAATGGTAGTTGTAAAGAGAAATTTTGTGAGTATTTAGTGAAAGAGAATTTTGATAGAGGAAAACTTTGTGAGGGAGTTTGTGTAGTGAATTTGAGAGAGTTTTGGTAGTAGAATGAATTATGTGAAAGAATGAAGGAGGAAGGGAGTATTTATAGAATTTGGAGTGAAAATTAGATGTAATAAAATAAATTGAAAAAGAAAAATAATTGAGAGGAAGAAGGGGAGGGTAGCGCCGGCCATGTGGGTTTATAGAGAGAGTGAGTTATTGATGTAATAAAATAATTGAAAAAGAAAAAAAAATGGAGGGAAAGAGAGGCATTAGTGCCGGCCATGAGGGAAAGGAGGAGAGAGTGAGTTGATTTTGTTTGTATTTTGTAAGAAAATAATTAATATGTAAGGTATGATTTGATATAAGATGTATTGAAAATATAAAAAGTAAGAAAATAGTTATGTAGATAGTAAGAAAAAGTAGAGATAGTGAAATAGTAATGAATAGTAGAAAAGTAATATGAATAGTAGACTAGACAATTAAAGTACCGGTAATAATAAAAATACGTGTGATAATGCGATATCTGTAATTTTTAGCTACTGAAAAATTCTAAAACTAATATTTTTGGAAACCTTATATTTTTACGAGTCTATTGGTATTAACGAAATATTTTTGCCATCCAGTGTACCAAGGCATGATTTTTTGAAAACTGATCCCGTTTGAATCCGAAGGACACTCGAAATTTGTGAATATGATATTTTTAAGCTTCTTCATATTATTATGAACTATTATCAACAGTTGTTTTTATTTCATTGTTTAGGGTTTAAGAGCGCAGGATTGTTGGATTTTAAACATTAGGGTTTGTTATAACTTTGTTGATTTTTAAGGTTCTGGTTTGATTTCTGGTTTTATTGAGTTATTCGTAAGATCATATATTTTTTCGAGTTTTGACCGTTTTATATTTTTAGCTCGATATCTATGGTTTATCTTATTTTATTTGTGATTATTTAATAGTTTTTATTTTTCGAGATCATTTAACCGAGTCTAGGGTTATAAGTTGACTCAGTTTAACTTTTGGTGAAAATTAAATTTCCTTATTCTAAAATTCATCGAACAATTTAAGATCTTATCATTTTGTTGTTTAGTGTTATTTAGATATATCGTTTACGTTTTAGGAATCGAGTAGATCATTTGATTGGCATACGAATGTTGATTCAACCGATAGTTGGATTTTTTATTTTGTTTCAAGGGTTCTCGTTTTCTCAAGACTAAGAATTTTCGCGTTTGACTTGATTTAGAATTTGGTTTTAACTTTAGTCGATTTTCGGGATTTCAATTTTATATTTAGACTTCTAGGATTATTTTCTATGAATTATGAAAATTTTTGGGGGTTTACAGGATGCCTTGATGAAGCTAAGGCTCTCAATACTTGTCCGGGTTGCCTTGATAAAGCTAAGGCTCCCAATACTTGACCGGGATATCTTGATGAAACTAAGGTTCCCAATACTTGATTCTTATTATTTTTCTTACTTTTGCTTCTTATCTTCCATACATTACTATGCTGTATTTAAATCATTTTCATACTACATAATCATGTGCATACATCATTATAATGATATTGTCTCAACACAATCAAAATAGAATTTTCTTTAATAAAGGAAAAATGGAACCAAACTCTTTTATTATATAACTTTGAACCTAAATAAAGACATTATCAAAAAATATAGAAAAAATATTTTTATAAATTCTTTTACAAATTTAAACAAACCATCATAAATTTTCTTTAATGGCAATAAAGATGATTTTTACCAAAGACATTTGTCATGCCCCAAAGGGTACTGTAATATACAGAAATAAAGATGAAAATATAATGAATTATGAATCATGAGATGATATAGGATGAGTTTAAAGTCAAAACAAGTAAATTGTGAAAGTTAAGTTTGGTTGTAGGAAAAATATTAAAGTTCGGATTTCTGCAATTTTTGACAGATTGTACGCCGCCTCCTGAAAATCTACGCCGCCAGCTTAAAGACGGCGTAGGATGGACTAATAGCATTTTTTAACGCTGGAAGGAACGCCACCAATGTTCATTAGGGTTTCTTTCAACATCGGCAGGGAACGCCGCTGACGTAGAGCATGAATTTGCCGGCATATGTAGTAGGATTGAAGTTTTGGGAAATCAAAGCCCTGATGAACGCTGCCAGTGCTCGTGTAAATTTTGCCAATGTATGGTGTACTCCGATAAGATCTACACGTACGCTGCTATTATAGGGCCAGCGTATGACCAAATTTCTATAAATACGAGACGAGCGAAAAATAGTTTCGATAGATTTTCTTTTATCATTTTCTTCTTGCGTCAAATAGGGTTTTGGAGTGTTCTTAGAGATCCAGGCTTGGAGAATTATCTGGAGGGTGTTTTTGATCCAAAGTAAGTGACTTTAATCTTCTCTTATGGATTAAATATGAAATTGTATAAGTTTTCTTAGGGTTGGGTTGGATTTTTGCATGAAGGTTCTTGTGAGGAAACCCTAACACGTGTGAGATCTGTGAATTGGTGAATGCAAGTCGGGTTTTAGCAATTCAAAATAGTAAGTTTATCTCCTCTATGATAGATTCAAACAAAATACGGGTTAAACAATCCTCATACGTTCTTATTATTGTGCATATTAGGGTTTTGGGTGAAATAATTGGTGTTTGTGGAGTTTGATAGAAATAGACGGTGTAGATAACGGAGATTTCTTTTCAGGTTAGGGTTTTTAGAGAATTCATGTTTGTTAGGGTATTTTGATAATACGATCATATCTGTTGATGTATGTGTATATGTGTTGTAACAGGACATTACGAGTTTGTGGAATTATTGTTGGTGTGGATATAGGAGTTTGTGGAGTTTGGGTTGTCTTTGTTGTTGTTGGTATCAGATTCTGAGAATTTGATTTATATTCTTGAAATTTACAAAGGTACGACCAATCCTTGCTTGCTGTTTTTGCCTGTAAGTTTAGTATTGATTGAATGCTTGTAGGAACAGAATTTCTTAATAAACTAAATCGTTATTCAGGTTAATAGTTGTATGATTGATTGTGCTTGGCTTTGACCAGTAAAGACCTAGCAGACAGTGATACTGGTGATGTAAGCCCCAGAAAATTTCAGTAAATAATTCCAAAATGAACTTTGAAAATAAACCCTAAAAATCACTCTAAATTAAAACCAAACTTCAACTAGTCCTAAATCGCGAACGAATCCGAAAATTTCTTAATCTTGAGAAATTGAAAATCCTTAAAAATAAAATAAAAACTCAACATACTTCAATTCCAAAACTACTACGTACAAAAAATTCTATACGTAACTTCGACTTATAGAATCGGGTAATATAGAACCCAAAAACAAATTATTAAAAAGTAAATACCGATTAACTTTCGGAAATGAAACCCAATTCAGGAATTCTGAAAACGTTAAAAGATATTAAATACTTATAAAAATCAAATTTAAAATAAATTTCTCAAATCAAATATGTTGTATAAATATAAAATATCAGTTTCCAAATTGACAAAGATCTAAACCGGAAACCCTAAGTGGAAGACAATAGTTTAAATCCGGCAATCTAGCGCCATTAACTCTAGAGGCTGAGGTGTAGTTTAAGTGTGTAGAATAGCTTGTAGTAAAATAAGTTCGCTTAAAAATATCAGATTGGTAAATTTTTGACCTATTTCGAACCCGTTCGGATACAGATTCGAAAAGCGTGTCCCGGGGCTCGAGATATAAAAAATATACCATTAGTATCGTTAGACTCGTAATTTCATAAGATTTCCAAATATATAAGTTATACAATTTTTCGGTTATAAAAGTTACAATGATAACCTTTTTATCGTATTTTCATTACTACCGGTAATTAATTAGTCTTTTGCACTATTCACTCTTATTTCATTACACAATTTCATTATTCTTATAAAGCCTTATATTTTTAGATAAATATTTTATAAATTATAGAAAACTTTGTTTTTCTAAAATTTAGTTTGTTTCGGGTTTTTACGGGATCAGATTCTGTTTAAGATCCAATACTAAAAATAAAATAAATTAATTTAATAATTGTAAAATATTTTTATTTTCATTAAATAATTTTTAGAATTTTTCGGGTTATAAAAATATCATTTATAGCCCATATTCACGTATTTTGATCATGCCGATAACATATTTATTAAAATACTAAAATAATTCAAATAATTATTTAATTTTATTCATGAAAATTCTGCCACTCAATTAAAAATATTTTTTCTAATTTTATTTTGTATTTTTCTTAATAAAAAGTGTTTTTTCCAACCCATATTTCCAGTACATCTTTCACATATCACTTCCTTTTCACTTCAATCTTTCTACACTTTGTCCCACACTTCATGGCAGATTTTTCCCTTCTTTTGGCTGCCATTGTCCTTTAATTTACTCCCAATTTGACCAAAATAAATATATCCCACTCCTTCTTAAAGAAGCAACACATACACATTAATTACACAATTTAATTTCAAGTCAAAATTCAAACAATTCCCTCTCTCTTTCCTCCCCAAAATCACGTGCAGCTCTCCTCTCCCTTGGCTACCCTTGTTTTATTTTTTTATTTTTCATTTAATACACTTCTCTCTCAATTTAATGCCTCTTAATTATTTCCTTTCATTTCCCTTTGAAACCCTCTCTCTTTTCCTCTCTTTCTTTCCTCTTTCTCTCTTGTTCTTACAAGGAACCTTGCTGCCCCTATTCTTTTTGGAGCTCCCACACATATTTCTTGAAGATTTCTTAAATAAACTTTCTTCTTAAAGCTTCCATAAGTGATATAGGTAAAGTATAATGAGAGTTTCATACATCAAATGACATTCCATAAGCTTAAAAGCTAAGGATGATGATGCCAAAATGAAACACTTCTCTTCTCTATGATTATTCTCTTGTATCATTATTATTTTCTTGTTAAAAGTAGTTATATTTTGTAAATCTAACTTTTTGTAGCTTTGATATTCGTTTATACCTTAGATCTTGCTATTTGAGTTACTATTTTTGTTATTGCTTATGATTTATGCATATACTCATTATTCACATAACCATCTTAGTGCTCATGCATTTAAAACTAGTATAATAAACTAGATCTAGTGTTTTGAGTTCATAAAATGCATTAAACTTTTGTTTTATATTCATGAACAACTTGTAGTGGTATGATGATAGTAGGAATGTTTTAGAAAGCTCAAGATCTATTTTATTTTCAACAAAAATCATTTTTGAAAATTCGGATGAAAAATGAACCATATTTAGAAAAAGTTATTTTTCAACTTCAAAATGTATATTTTTCATTTAAAATGAAGGGCTTAGGGTATATATAACATAAATGAATGATTTTGATGAGTAAAGTTTAGATCTATGAGTTTATAGTTTAATACCATATGTTTCTTTTATATTTATATTCATATTAAGAGTAGATCTTGGTTTTGAGCTTAAACAAAAATGGTGAAATTCGTATTTTGGCAAGACCCCTATTTAAAAACTACTTTCCAAATGTCAAAATGAAGTTTTTACTTGAAATAATGAAAGCTTAATATATGTATATCATCAAGACTTCTTTTTACAAGAATCAAATGTGATTTTCAAAAGTTTTTCAAATAAAAATCTCATTTCGGATTTTGGCCAAGACATATTTTTAAAACATGTTTTCCAACTCAAAAATAAAGTTTTTATTCAAGATATGAAAGTCTCTTAAGATAGGATGTGTAAGGAATGTATTTTCATAAGTTTAGATAGATTTTATCAAAAGATAGGTCCAAAAATAAATTTGGTAAATTCGGATCTCAACCAAGACCAATTTTTAAAACCCATTTATCAACTCCAAAACTCATGTTTTATGTGAAAAATGAAGAGTATAGGTAATAGTATCATTAAGTAGTGATTTTTAAAAGTTGGAATGAGTTTTGATGAGAATAATGTGTAAAACAAAAAGTAGAATCAAGATGGAAAATTTTGAGTTAGTAGTCAACTTGTAAAATTCATAACTTTGGATGATGTCCATGAAAACACCTATTATCCAAGTTCAAAATAAAAGTTTTATGTATTAAATGAAGTCCTTAAGTAGTAGGTATAGTAAAGTCTTAAATTTTAATGCATTACATAAGTTTTTCCCAAAGGAATCATTCAAAAAGTGGATTTCTAAAAATTCAGATTTTTCAGTCAATCATATTTGAAAACATATTTACAAAGTGTAAAATGCAAATTTTTATGAAAAAGTGAAGTCCTTAGTGGTTATGTATGGTTGAGCCTTAATTTTCTAAGTATCAATTGATTTTACTTAAAGGAATCACTCAAAAACTAATTTTACAAAATTTGGATTTTGGAATCAACTCTACTTGAAGACATTTTTAGACAGTGTAAAATAGAAATTTTTATGTAGAAATGAAGGTCATAAGTAATAGATATAATGAAGACTCAATTTTAACAAAAATAATTATATTTTCTTAAGTAATAAATCCAAAACAAATGGAAATGATCAAAGTTAGAAAACTAGATTTTTCATAAGTAGTTGTTATTATGGTCTTGCAAAATAAAAAGTTATAAAATTTTCTTTTAGCAAAAATCATCAAGATCATGCATACATTAAGCTCATCTCATGTCATTCATGTTAGGAAATCATTTATATTGCATGTATAGCTAACATTTTTCGGAATTGAAGTTTGCTACTGTTCTCATCTGATCCAACTTTTTCAAAGCTTCAAAGTTTTCAAAACTTAAATATAATATTAGAATTAGATAGATCTTTCGAAGCAGATAGAAATCGATATATAATTTGCAAAATTTTGAATTAAAATGATCAAGTTATGGCCGTTTTAAGTTGGAATTCTCGCTTAGGATGAGAATTGCGAATTTGATAGTTTGTATAAGATAGTTTGGATTAGTTAAGTGATGAAATACTTATGAGAGTATTTCTTCCTTTTTAGGTGATCCGAAATCGATGATTCCTTACCACCGGATTACTTTTACTAAAAGACCGGTGATCCAATGGCTGAGTGAGTCTTCTTCTTATTTTGTTACCTGGTTTGTGCTTTGTAGCTAGTTGCATTAGAATTATAAGAACAAGATAAAAATCGATATGAATGGGGATGGGATATATGATGAGACTGTGATGAATGTATGCCAAAGAATACTAAAGCATATCGAAATCACAATTCGATTGGATAATCGCATTGTTCATATTATTTTTGTTATGTGTATGATATTAGTTGGTCACTCTAAAAGAATGTATGAATAATTTGACCTAAGTAAAAATTAAATTGGTCACGCATCGCATCGGACATATTGTATTTGGTAACGCGCTACTCCTACGCAGATCGATTGGTATGGTCCGATGATGACTCGTTTGGATAACGAGACCGGTGCTAGAGCTCATTCATGGGAACTAAGGCGCATTGGGGATGCATTCCATGGGTGAGCCTAGCCGAGTCGAGTGCTATGAGCCGAGGGCTTGGGGACTAGCAGCGGTCGTGTAGACTTCAATACCATCCCTAACCCAAGATACGGAGGGCGTAAATTCGTTCTGTGTATGGGTTCCGGATACCCATACATAATTGTTTGCTCATGTGTTTGTTCATGCATAGCATATGATTGATTATAACTTGCTTGTTATGGTACGAAATTAAGGGAATTATCACTAAGCTAGTGTAGCTTATACCCCAATAGATGTTTGAATGAATAGGTTATCTTAAGAATGCTAAGTGGGGACCGAGATGATTGAAGCCGAGAATGGCTTCGGGATTTCGGCAAGGAATAAGAATGCTTGAAGTTATTAGCTAGGTTTTATGATTTGCCTTGTAATAGTTTTATGTAGTAGAATCTTTTGATGATTGTAATTGAAGTTTAATGATTTATATTTTGAAGAATAGTGAATTGAATTTCCTTTACATTGTTACTTAAGTTATATCAACAAAAAATGTATCACTCCGATGAGTCTCCTCCATGTGTTAGACGCCTTGTACATAGTATGGAAGCCTTCGTGTGACTTAGGTGGTCATTCTTAGGCTTTAATATTGTGCACGGCGGATTGCTACGTTTAGGGTACCCTTCGGGGCATGACAAATGAGGCACCCTGATGATCTTGGTGTGAGGTTGTCCCTAGTAGACTCGTGCCTTGATATGATTCCGGTAGAATTAGGTATTCTGGATTGAGGGTGTTTGGGGAGTACACCACCATCCATATGTATATGATTTTTTATTTTCAAAAAGTTGTTTGATTTTCAATAGGGTCTGAGTAACTCCGAGTTCAGGATTAGTGTATGTCTATTACTGAACTGTGTTGTAAACCCCCAAAAATTTTCATAATCCTTAAAAATAATTCTAGAAGTCTAAATATCAAAAACCCAAAAAAATCAACTTGAGATTAAAACTCAATTCTAGACCGAGTCAAACACTGGAAACAAAACCCTAAAACTCGAACCAAGTTAAAACTTAATTCCAAATGAGAACAAAAACGAGTTTTTTCAATCTTGAGAAAACAAGAATCCTTGAAACGAAATATAAAGTCTAACTACCGATTTAATCAACGTCCGTACATCAATTAAATCACCTAACCGTTTCCTAACACGCAAATCAAGACAATATATCCAAATAACAATCAACAGCAAAATCTTAAAACTTTCGATAAATTTCAGAAATCACAAATTTCAAATTTTTACCAAAGGTCAAACTGAGTCAACTCATAACCCTAGACTCGGTTAAACGATTCCGAGAACTAAAAACTATTAAATAATCACAAATAAAATAAAATAAAATAAAACACAAATTTCGAGCTAAAATTTTTAAAATGATCAAAACTCGAAAATTATACGATCTTACGGATATCTCGACGAAAATGGAAATCAAAACGGAACCCTACAAGGCAACAAGTCTATAACGAACCCTAGTGTTTAAGATCCGGCAATCCCGCGTTTTCAAACCCTAGAAAATGAAATTAAGTTAATGACCTAGAATAGTTCGTAATAACATAGGATACATAAAAATATCAGATTCGCGAATTTTGAGTGACCTTCGGACCCAAACAGGATCGGTTCTCGAAAGCGTGTCCCGGAGCTCGGAATATTAAAAATATTCCATTTATACCAATAGACTCGTAAAAATACAAGGATTCCAAAAATATCAGTTTTAGAATTTTTCGGTAGTTAAAAATTATAGATATCGCATTATTACGCGTGTATTTTTATTACTACCGGTACTTTAATTGTCTAGTCTACTATTCATAGTACTTTTCTACTATTCATTACTATTCACCTATCTTATTTTCTTACACCTATTTCTTACACCTACATATCTATTTTCTTACTTTTTTCATTTCCAACACAACTTTAATCACATCAAACTTTACACATTACTTCTTTATTACACAAAATTAAATCAAAGTTGTACAAATGGCCTTCCCCATGCCCAAAACCGGCGCTCACCCTCCCTCTTTCACATCTATTTTATTTTATTTTTCTTTTATTCAATTCACTCTTAATTCCTTCACAAAACTCTATAAATACCACCTCTCCTCTTCTCATTTCTTCACACCTTTCTCAAGTAAAGAATTTATGCAAAAATTCTCTCTAAACACTCTCTCCATACTCTTACAAGAACTCTCTTCTTGTAAGAAGAAAATCTCTCCTACCAAAACTCTCTTTATGTAATACAACTACCATCTCTCCATAACCACATAACCATACATTCACTACCATCTTCATACCTCTTACATACCTTAGGTAAATATTTCTTCCATCTATTATTCATCCATGTCATGTAACTTAACATGACTATGGTGTTGTTTTGAAACTCATATGAGTAGTAAAAGCAACAACATGTTCATGTTTTGTTCTTGTACATAAGCTTCCTATTTTATTATGTTGTTATTATTATTGTGATTATTTGCTTATATATATAGTATTATGTATATTATGTATATATATTTATTTAGAGCATATAAGCTCATTTGTTATTTATTTATTTAAGTTATGCAATTTATTTATTTTATGTTGATATTAAGACTAGTCTTTCTAGTCTTAGACTTGTCCATATCAAGTCAAAACAATCTTTTATTTATTCTTTAATCTTTCGGGACTAGTCCATTCTTAGTCCCGGGATGCCTTGATAAAGCTAAGGCTCCAATACTTGATCGGGATTCCTTGATGAAGCTAAGGTTCCCAATGCTTGATATTTTATTTTCTTGCTCATTAATTATTTTTAGTATTTTCTTATGTTCTTATTATTTTATATGCTCATGATACTTGCATTTGCATAATGTTAATGTCTCAACTAGTCTAAAAATAGAATCTTGTTTTACTAAATGAACTCAAAGCTAAGTTTCCAATTATATGATTTACCACAAAAACATGAAGTTATTATCAACAACCTAGAAATAGAATAATACAAGTTTTCTCAAGTTTTCTTAAATAACAAAGATAGTTTTACCAAGAAAACATAAATAAATATTTTCCTTGTATTTTATGGTAATCTAAGTTTTTAGAAAAATAAATCGTTAATATCGAAAGTTTAAGACTTAAATTCTTTTCTAAACTAAGGAACAAACTAGTTTTCAAAGTTAAGACAAAAATCAACTCATCAAGTTATGAACCCACTTAGGAAAAATAATGATTTTCAAATTTCTAAAAGAAGGAACTAATTTTCAAAGGAATATAAATGAGGTAAGATTTATAATAATGGATTTTATAAAAATGATTCTTTTCAAAAGAAATGAAAGAACAAGTTTTGGAAAGCAAAAGTTTATATTTTAGAAATGAATATAAGAAGACAAAATTCATTTTCTAAAATCATCCTAAATACAAAATTATAAAAAGGTTTTGAACAACCTAATATACTTTTTGATAAAAATAGATCTTTTATCACTAGAAGCGAAATTTATGAAAAACTAAGGTTAAAAGGAAAATTTACTTGTTTTGGAAAAGGAAATGAAGAAAATAAAATAAGAATATACTTATTTATAACAACTTAGTAAAAATATAAAGTTTCTTTAAATACTTGAAAAGAAAATTTCAAAGTTAAAGTTTAAATAAATTGTTGTTGAGACACTATCATTGGGATTTTTGCATATAAAGTGAGCATATCTATATATTCAAAAGTGTTTATCAAATATATATTTATACAAAAGGATTTTCTTTAAAATGAAGTTGAGTTAGAAAATGGATTTTTGCAAAAGTTTAGAAAATTCGTTTTAAATCTGTACCTGGCGTTTTCGGAACCCAAATGACCTTTTATGACCAAGATAAGTTTAGAAATGGATAGAACTTTTCGAATAGGTAGAAAACGGTATATCATATGCGAAATTCCGAGTTAAAATGAGCAAGTTATGGCCATTTTAAGTTGGAATTTCTTCTTATACGATTTTACCGCGATTTTAAGTAAAGTTTAGAATCTCCAAGAATAGAAATTCATGAAAGACTTATCCCGGGTATTTCTTTTGTCTAGGTGACGAAGGATACGAGAATACCCTACCCGAGGATTACTACGACTAAGAAGATAGCGAAATGGACGAGTGAGTTATTCCTTCTAATTTCGTTACCTTGCTTGTGCTTGTAATGTAGTAGCATTAGTATACTAAGAAAAGATAAAAACGAATATATTTGGGGATTTCGGGATTATGTATATATGATTCTATGTTTATGCGTGAATTGAGAATTAAGAATATCGCAACTTCGATCTGCTTGTTTAAATAATTTTGTTTACTTACTTGTATGATTGTTTATTGTTGCTAAATTGATTGATCGCCCCTAATAAACCTTAATAAGGTTTGACCTAAGAACAATAAAACGTTCACGCATAGCATCCATCGAGTCACATCTATTTCGAAGGCTGCTACTCCTACGCGTAGAGTTGGATTGGCTGTGATCGTGCGGTGCCACGGGCCATGTTCCTTCCTGGAGAATCCAAATCGCTCGGGGAAAGCGACTCTAGGTTCGGAGCCGAGCCAACCGAACGCTGTGGGTGAGGACCTGGGGACTAGCAGTAGAAGGTCGAGGACCTTCAACCCCGATTCCCTAACCTTTGATACGGAGGGGTAAATCCGTTCTATATATGGTTTCCGGATGACTATATATATTCGCGTAATCATGTGATTGTTGCATTGTATGCATAGCATATGTGTGATTAAATAAATAAACTTGTTTGAAAATGGTGCGAATGAAAAGGAATATCTCACTAAGCTAGTTGTAGCTTATACCCCTATAGATTTTGTTGAAACAGGTATATTCGTGGATTAAATTTGAGGATCATGACATTAAGGAAGTCATGGACGGATGATTAAGGATATGGAATCATACGATGAAGAAATTTTGTAAGGTTCTTTATATGTGCTAACCTATATGATTAGGGACGTATATTTATTTGAAGATAATAGAAGAATATGCCTTAAGAATTGAATGTGATATGCTTATGTTTTATATTAAGTATTCTCTTTGCCTTGTTACTTATTTATTATCAATGTAAATTGCGCTACTCCGATGCGTCCCCTTGGTTGTGATGTACGCCTTGTACATAATATGGAAGCCTTTGCATGACTAAGGTAGTCATTCCTAGGCTTTAGTATTGTGTACGGTGGACTGCCACGTTTAGGGTACCCCTCGGGGCATGACATGTGTTGTTTTGTAGGCTTAAGAAAGATAATAATATGAGTTCGACATCTCAACGAAATTCTAAAGAAACAAGGTAAGAAAATTGTTAAGTATAAGAAATATTACTCCACTCGTGGTGTAGGAAAAGGTTACAAAGAGAAAGAAAAGAAGAAGGAGAAAAAGGAGTGGTGTGCTATGAATGTAAGAAGCCGGGCTATATTAAGTATGAATGCCCTATGCTTATGAAGAAGATGGAAAAGCATAAGAAGAAGCATAGATCCTTACTTGCCACATGGAGTGATTTAGACAAGTCAGAAACAAAATTAGAAAGTGCAATGATGATGAAGAAGAAGCCAACTTGTGTCTAATGGCTACATCCGAGGTAAATTATGATTCCGAAGTTGAAATGAGTGAAAATGAAATGTATTCTGAGATGAAAAAGCTCTTAAAGGCTCTTAAAAAGGCTGATCTGAAGAATTCAAAACTAGATGCCGAAAATAAAGCTTTGAAAAATGAAAAAGATGTTTTGAAACAAATAAATAAATTGCTTGTTGATGAGAATAATATTTTGAAAAATGATAATGACAAATTGTTTGTCAAATTTGATGTTTTGAAGAAAGAGAATGATGTTTTGAAGAATGAGATTAAAGATTTAAAAGGAAGAGTAGAAGATTTGTCACAATCTATTGAAAGCACTTTTAGTAAGTTTAATGAAAGTGATAAGAAGTTAAACATGCTTATAAGTAGTCAAAGACCATCATTTATTAAGCATGGACTTGGATATAAACATGAAAATTCGACAAATAGCATGAATAAAACAGTGTTTGTAAAAGCAAATGAATCTGGGAATGAACAAGATACTGTACAATCTGTTAAGAGTAAGAACAGCAATGTCAGAGGCTACATCAGAAGGTATGCTCAACAAAATTATCCTATCAGAAGGTATGGCACAGGGTACAGGTATGCATATAATAATTATCCAAGACAAAATTATTATCAAAAGGTAAATCAAAGATACAATACACATCCATATGATGTTCATTTTGTAATAGAATAGGTCATATAGAAAAATATTGTTTTTACAAAAGAAACAAGCTTAGTGATCAACAAGGAAACAAATTTTTTCAATGGACCCAAACTTGTATGGGTTCGTAAAGAAGTTTAGCTTGTTTGTGAGCGAAGTGCAGGTACTAAAGGCAAATGCAAATAGATATTATCATGATCAATAATTGCCTCAATTGGAAGAGAAAAGAATGTGCATTCATAAGCAAGAAGGAAAAATCTGAAAATTTAGTCCTATTGTTCCAACTCGCTTATAGATCCTTTTATTTGCTCTCCATGTTTTGATATGAAAATAATTATTAAATATTTTTTAAAATCAGTTGGTATCATATTAAGAGGGACCTTGTTTTCTAAAAGAAATTTATAAAGGAGAAGATATGTTTAAAACAAACATAAGTACATCGAACAAATATGTTGAAGTTGTTTTACTTTGCAATTTCTTGTTATGTGTATGTTAAAGGATAATTTTCTACAATATATGAACAAATTTGTCATTTTTTCACTTTTTAAGACAAAATTCTGCACTTTTTGAGGAAATCTTTCATTTTTCTGCATTTTTTTAAATTCTGCATGTTTCTACATTTTTCTACAATATATGTATTTTTTTTATAATTTCTATACATTTTCTGCAATAAAAACTGCAATTGCTGCATTTTTGCAATAAAACTGTATTTTTTCTTGCATTTCTCCATTTTTTTTATTTTCTGCATTTTTTCTGTATTTTTGCACATTTTCTGAAATTTTTCCACTTTTTCTGCATTTTATGAAATTTCTACACTTTTTATCTAATTTTCTACACAAATTCTACAAAATCTGTCAATATTCTGTTTTTAAAAAAAATTCTGCATTTTTTTCTACAAGTTTCTGCACAAAACATTTCTGTTTTTAAAAAAAAATATGCATGATTTAACATTCTTTTTGAAGCTACTGAAAAAAAAAGCAGCATAAAAAAAAACACTTTTGGACAAATATGTTAATATATGAAAAGAGTACTTGGTTATATTCTTTGAATGAGTATATTGTTTTTTATGCTAACAAAAAGGGGGAGAAAGTAAACAAAATATGAGATGAGTATTTAGATGGAACTTTAAATAAATAAAATATGAGATGAATATTTAGATTGAAATTTACATTTTTTAAAAAAAATTATTATTTTGTCTATATGGGTTTTGTTATCATCAAAAGGGGGAGAATGTTGGTTTATCTCAAATGATGATTTTGATGATAACAAAAATGAGTAAATAATTACTAACATATTCATTAAGTGTGCAAGGATTTAATATAATCAAAGTGGCTTGCAATGACTTAAGAGAATGATTTCAAAAGAGACTCCATGTAAAGAATATTTTGGAAAGTGTTTGGAGAAGATTTCAAGAACAAATGAGCTGTCAGAAGGTTAATCAGAAGGTTCTCGGCTGGCTTTTTAAACTATCAGAAGGTTTCTAAGTGTGAAAGTCTTGAATCACTTTTGATCTAAATTTTTGCTTAAAGCTTTTATTTGTTAAGATTATTGTCTTAAGAAAGTTTTAAAGCCATTTTAGTTGAATACCCAAGTGGTGTGAAATTTGTTTTAAATTTTGAAAAGTAAATTAGATAACCAATTCACCCCCCTCTTGGTTATCTTTTCGGGACCAACGCTTTGTTTCTACCAAGTGCATTATGTGTACATGCAAAAACCTTTAAGTTATTATCATGAATGTCATGAAAACTAGTTTTATTTCTTGTAAAATCACACTTGTTCTTACCAAAACTTCACCCTAATGACCTATATGTCTATCACCTTCATTACTTTAATAAATTTTTTTGTTTTGGAGTTGGAAAATAGGTGTTTACATAGGAGGTTTACCTAGTTACGAATTTTACAAGATTTTTAAGGAATAAAAACATTGTTAAATCTATATTTTGAAACATTTATTTATTTTAGGATTATACTTTGATAAATTTCATTTGTCCTTGTCAAAATTAGGCCTTCATTACATGTATTCCTACATGTATTCCCTAAGACTTCTCTTTTTCCATTAAAATACTTATTTTTGGCATTTGAAAATAAGTGTTTAAATAGAGATTATTTCTAAATCCAAATTTTGAAATTTATATTTGAGAATGTTTCTTTTGTAAAACTTATTTAATCTTTTTAAAACTAACTCCCAAACAAACTTACTTCTCAAGGCTTCCATTTCTTCAATAAAAATCTTGTTTTTGGGTTGAAAAATAGGTTTTCACATATCAAGCTTTCTTCATTACGAATTTTAAGTTTATTATGGGATTGAAACATAACTTTTGTAAACTTTTCTTGTTTTGAAAATACCTCTTAGTAGATCTAAGCTTTACTTATCAAAACCATTCCTTTATGTTTCCTATTCCCTAAGCCTTTCATTTTTAATGCAAAATACTCATTTTGAAGTTGAAAAATAGCTTTTCCAAATATGGTTCTTTTTAGATCCGAATTTCTAAATATTATTTTTGTTGGAACTAAAATAGATCTTAAGCTTTTTAGCATTTTCCCATTACTATCATGCTACTACAAATTCTTTATGTACATAAAACAAAAACCTATGGCTTTTATGAACTTAAAACAGCTAGATCTAGTTTATTATACTAGTCATAAATGCAAATGCATTATGATCATTATGTAGATATGGTTAAATGATGAAGACATGCACAAAACATTAATAATAACAACATAACTTAATAATAAAGAAAAATAATAAGATCTACAACATTGTGATGGCAAGGATCTCATGTTCAAGTGTTTCCACATCCCTAGCTTAAAGCTCATGGGGATTTTTGAGTGAAATACACATAAATGATCTTGCCATTACATGTTTTTAAGATAGTAAGGTATAGATCTATTACCTATTAGATGTGTGGAGTTAGAAAACTGGAAGAAAAACAAAAGTGTGTGTATATGTATAGAGGGAGAGGGTCACGGCAATGAGAGGAGAGGGAGGAGAGGAATAAATTCTTTCAAGAGCTTTGTTTTGTTAAAAGAGAGAAAATGAAAAGTGGAAAACATAAAGGGGTTTATATAGAGATGAGATTAGGGTTTGCTTTAGTTAAATAAAAGAAAAATGAAACAAAATTGGAGGGAGGGGGAAGGCATAAGGGTGCCAGTTTTGGGGAGTATGGGGGAGAGAGAGATATATATATGCTGTGTTGTGTAAGTTTCAAATTTAAATAAGTAATTTAAGTAATAAAATTATATTGGAAAAGTAAATTATAAGAAAGAGGATGTAAAGATGTAAGAGTAGGTTATGGGTAGTTGTACTAGATGAATAGTTGATTAGAAATCAAAAAGTAGATTAAACAATTAAAGTACCGGTAGTAATGAAAATACGATAAAAAGGCTATAACTGTAACTTTTATAATCCGAAAAGTTATATAATTGATATATTTGGAAATCTTATGAAATTACAAGTCTAATGGTACTAATAACATATTTTTAATATTTTGAGCCTCGGGACACGCTTTTCAAAGTCTATATCCGATCGGGTTCGAAATAGATTGAAAATTCGCTAATATGATATTTTTAAGCACCCTAATATTATTACGAACCAAACTACACTCTTCACCCGTATTTCGATTTCTTAGCTTAGGAATACGGGATTGCTGAATCTAAACTACTAGGGTTTCCTAGGGATTTGTTGGCTTAAGGTTTCCGGTTGATTTTCTGGTTTAGGGTTTAAGCTCAAAATTTACCCTAAAAATTAGGGGTTTACATATGGGTTTCGGGAATCCGTTTGCTGGTTGATGATTACATTTGATTGATAACTCACTAAACCATAAGTGAAAACAATTATGTGGTGTTAATTGTGATTCATATAATGTTGATTGTTTGAAAATGATATGGACATTAACTAATAAGACATAATTCTTATCTAACCTTTAAATGAATCAATCATGCATTGCATCACATCACATTTGCATTGGTAGGGGTTCACGTCACGTATTAATATTCTGATTCTATAGTAATGCTTGATTGGGACCAGTAAGTCTGCATGGAGGCTACTAGTAGAGTTATCGGCTTCACGAGAACTAAGCAGGCAATGAAGAACATTGCCCATGTTGGAGTCGGCTTTAGAGATTAATACTTAGGGAGGTTCTGTGGTTCTAAGAGAAGTGGAGGGTTGGTTGATAGAGTAAATATTTTGATCTATGCACAAAATGAATTCAAAAGGAAGTCCTCACTCCTTAGTCTTGTCTATGGAGTATTTAGAGGCTATGTTTCCATGAAGTGGATTTGAAAGAAAATCATCCCCCCTTAGCTAAGTCTAAGGGGAAGTTAGAGATTATTTTTCAATAAAAAGTATTCAAAATGAAATCCTCCCTCCTTGGCTATACCAAAGGGGAAGTTGACAGTTATACCTATGGTATAAAAGAAATGATTTTTGTGCTAAAAAAGATATGAGCTGAAGGCTCAAGTTAAGTATCCACCCCCTTCCTTAGTTCATAGTTCTCCTAGGTGTGAATGGCCTGTATTCAATCCTTCAACCCCCTAGAGAGTGCGTAAATCTCCATTAGTTTGGATTCTGGTCATCTAAACTGTGCATATCATATGGATAAGAGTGCATTGCATATGTTTGTTAAATAAAAACTTGATTGACACTTGTTTCTTGTCATGCCCCGAGGGGTACCTTAAACGTGACAATTTGCTGTACACAATACTAAAGCCTAAGAATGATTACCTTAGTCATGCAAAGGCTTTCATATCATGTACATGGTGCACATCACAACCAAGGAAACACATCAAAATAACGCAGTTTACATTGATAACAATTAAGTAGCAAGGCAAGGAGAATATTTATCATAAACATAAACGTGGTTGATTACAAATCTTAGGGGCATACCCTTGCTATTCTCTTCAAGTTTGTACATTACTCTAGAAAACTCCCCAAGTACTAATATTACATACACTAAATAAAGGAAATTTCGAATTAACTTAATCCTATATTCCCATCGCCTCCATAAGAGTTTAAGATCCATCCATGACTTCCTTAATGTCACGATTTTTGAGTAAGGCCACAGGTATGCCTGTTTCAATAGAATCTGTGGGGGTATAAGCTTTCAATTAGCTCAGTAAAATATTTTCTTTCATTCGCACCATGATTTCAAACAAGTTCATTTAATTTTTCATGCATATGCTATGCATACTATGAAATAGCCATGAATTCCTTATATTGTATGCTATATGTTATTGGAATATATATATATATATATTATATGTGTGTATGCTTAGTAATATAATTAAGGAATGTGTTATTTTATATATGATTAGTATTATGAATTAATATTATTGTTGAATGTTTATAAATGTTTGTATAGTATAATAAATGTGTGAATAGCTTAATGAATGTGTGTGTCTTTTTGTAAATTAATATGCATACATTATGTTTAGAATGTAATCAAATTGTTTGAAGTTGTTTAAATCATGATAGAAATTTTTGTGAATTTTAAACCCACATTTAAGCTTAAATTCAACCCAAATGCATTTGAAATTTCCCCAAATTAAACCTAGGACAAATATACCCCCTAAAGGTAAGATTTGGATGACAAATTACTCTAATGGGACAAGATAAGTCCTCCTTTTTGGCAGCCACAATTTTCATACGAATTTTACTTCTTTTCTTTCTTCCTTTTTCTCAACCCAAGAGCTTAAACCCTAAGCCAAGGTTACTACAAGCTTTAGGAATTGAATAACATTCCAAGCCAAGATTCAACAATGTGAGTTTAATGCAACCTTTATCTTTTATTTCATGTCTTATGATATGTTGTTTGTAAATGCTAGTATAGACATAATTTTGAGGTGATAATGGGAGTGAAATTGAATTGGTGCATGGATGATAGTTTGAATGGATTAAGTGGCTAATGGGGTGGTAATTTGCATTTTATAGGAGTGTGGATGTGTGGGGATGAGTGTTTTAGGAAATTGAAGAATGAGTAGTTGATATGTGAATTTGAAGTATGATTAGTGATTTGATGATTAGAGGTGGAATTCATGTTGTTAGGATAGTATTTGGATCATATAACAAGCTTTAGAAAGTTTGGACTAAGTTTGGAAAATTTTTGAGAATTGATCAAAGTGTATAAAAACAGGGGATTTCAAAAACCATTTTCGTATAGGCTAGATTTTGAACGTACGCCGGCTAGATTTTGAACGGCCCACAGAATCAATTTTCCTAACGCCGTTTGTTACGCCGCCGACTTTCACGCTAGAGATTTGCCAGCGTCTGTTCTTCAGAACGTACGCCGGCAATTTAAGTTTCTACGCCGCCGGCGTAGAGGCGGCGTTGAAAGGCCACATAACCAAATTTCTTAAGGTCGACCGAACGCCACCGGCTTTCGCTAGACAGTGAGCCGGCGTTCTTTCATCCATATTGTACGCTGGCTGTTTGAAATCAACGCCGTCGGCGTAGGAAGCAAAGGCTGACGGCGTACCCTTGAACACTGCCAGCGTTGGCAGTGTGAATTTTCAGGACATTGAACATCGGCTCAACGCCGCCAGTGTTAAGTGCCGGCGTATCCCCTGAGCTTTTGAATTTTAAGAACTTTTTCTAAAATTTTCCAAAGTTTGTTATTTGAGTAATTATGTATTTATTAAGCGAACTAGGGTATAATAGGGTGCTTAAATGCTTTATTTTGATTTTGAATTAATTTATTTGGATTCTTGGATGAATTTATATTTTGAGCTAGTCAATTAGAGTTTAAGCTAAGTGTGAATTTTAATATTGATTAAACAGTGACAGATCCTCGCCTAGTCGATTCCGTTAATTCCCGAGCTATATCAGGTACGCAGTAACTTGCTTGTCTCTTTGTTAGGATAGGCATCCGAATCAAACTACCTTAAATTAAGAAAATCTTATTGATATCTGAATGTTGATTGTCGTTGTTTGCCATTGAATCTGGTTCGGAGAGCGGCACCCTGCTCAGATTGGGGGCAGGGTACTTTCTCGTTAACGGCTAGAATGGTTTAGGAGATATGAGTATCCGAGCTGCTCATATCAACCCCTGAGCGTCGTGATGCGTTACTCAGGAACCCCTAGTATTACGGGCTACGCGGAAGGTGGGGCTGCCTAGTCTGTATGAACAGTAGGGACCATCTGGGAGGCGGACGTAATACTAGAACCTTGTTGTCCGGAGTTTGAATACTCCGTGTTGTCTTATTAATTAAAGACTTATTAATGAATAAGCGATTGTTGCATAATGCATCTAGCCTAAGAATGTGTGACTCACTTCGCATTTGTATTCGTTACTTGTGTACTGGGCCTTTGGCTCATATTTTATCTATTTCAGGTGATGATCCCGATGAGTTCTATACAAGTATGGGGTACGGAACTAACTTCGAAGATTTTCTTGATGGGTTGGAGGATTAAAGATGACATGGACTCAATGGACCCTATAAATGTAATAGATTAGTGAGATTTATTTTGGTTGATGGTGTAAATATTGTGTTTTGAGAGTTTTGGTTAAGGCTTATAAAAAGCCTTTGGATGTAATATGTATATATGTATATATGTAGCTATTTAGAAGTAGAGTTATTTCCGCTGCTAATATCTATGTCTTTTGTTGTATAATATCTTATAGAATTAGATAAACAATTACTCAAACTATCCTTTTAGGCAACCTTACATATAATCTTAGGAGTTATATGTGGTTGAGGATCCGTTATCTCCTATATCAAATATAGGGGTAAAATTCCGGGTCCTTACATACTATGTAACAATCATGTGATTACACAAACGTATATAGTTATCCAAAAACCATATATAGAACGGATTTACCCCTTTGTATCGAAGGTTAGGGAATTGTTGATGAAGATTCTCGACCTTCTACTACTAGTCTCCAAGGCTCCACCCAAAGCGTTCGGTTGGCTAGGCTCCAAACCTAGAGTCGCATTCCCGACCGATTTAGATTCTCTAGGAAGAAACATAACCCGTATCCCAACACGATAACAACCAATCTAACTCTACGCATAAGAGTAGCAGCCTTCCGGAAGAAATATGACTCGATGGATGCTATGCGTGAGCATTTTATTTTTCTTAAGCCAAACCTTATTAAGGTTTATTAGGGGCGATCAAACAATTTAGCAAACAATAAGCCATCATACAAGTAAGTGAACAAAACATTTAAACAGACAATTTGAAATTGCGATATTCTTAATTCTCATTTCATCACATCAATATAGAATTATATATATACATATCCTGAAGTTGCCCATACGTATCCATTTTTATCTTTCTCTTAGCATACGAATGCCACTACTTTACAAGCATAAACAAGTAACAATCACTCGTTCATTTCGCAATCTTCAGGAAGAAAAATCTCGTATTCCGCATCACATAAAAAAAAGAAATACCCAAGATGACTATTTCGTAGAAATTTTACTTAAATTTTGTAATTCTATTTCACTATGTTCGTCAAAAATCGTAGAGAATAAAATTCCAACTTAAAATGGCTATAACTTACTCATTTTAACTTGGAATATCGCATATAACATACCATTTTCTACCTATTCGAAAAGGTCTATCCATTTCTAAGGTTATTTTTTTCATATAAGGTCGATTGAGTTCCAAAATCATAGGGTACAGATTCATCACGAAAATTATAGTTTTCAAAACATAAGTTTGCAAACTTTTCTTTGCCCGAAAATACTTGTATAAAATGTAAATATTTGTATAGTTGGAGAAATCCTTTGGAAACATATACATATATAGCCTCATATAGTATGCAAAATTTAATGGTGTTGTCTTAACGATTATTTTTCATAAAGCAATCCATCTTACGGAGTTGAAAACCTGAACTTTTAACATTTTCTTTTCTAGTTGTTTTGAAAGAACTTCTTAAATTCTTGGGTTATTGTAAATGAATATATTTCTTATTTTTCCTTCCAATTTCTTTTCTAAAATAAGTTAATTTTTTTCTTAACTTTGATTTCCTACAAAATTTTACTTCTAGTATTATGGATTGAAGTTTCTAAAATTGCTATTAAGTTGTTGATATCATATAAAATTTGACTTATTCATATTTCTCCTTATAAAAGGAAATGATTTGATAAACAAATCTTTTTTATTATATTTTCATTTCCTAATCCCTTTAAAATAAATTTTTGTTTCTAAACTTAGTCTCTTAATCTATTACCACTTTTATTTGGAAGGAAATTCATGTTTCGTTATTTTCCTACATTGTTGATAATAACTATTGTTTTTTGAAATTTATCAAGTTTATATTCTTTTTATTTCTTTGAAAAGGGGTATATTACTTAAACTTGGAAACCTTTATTTTCCTAAGTGAGTTTATAAATTAGTTGACTGATTTTATCTTAGCTTCGAAAATCAGTTTACTTTTTAGTTTTTATTAAGAAGTTGGAGGGATTCCAATCTTAAGCTTTTTATGAAAACTTGTATATCACAATTTATTAATACTAAGTTTTATAACTTTATATGACTCATCATGGTAAAAGAAAATATTTATTTTTTTAGTTAACTTTTTTGAGAAAATCATCTTTATTGTTATTTAGGAAAAATCTTAGTGAGTTTGAAAAGAAGGTGAAAAAGAAAAATTTTCCTATGGATGTGATAACAAAGTTTTGATTTTGTAACGCCCTAAAATAAGGCATTACAATCCGCCACATGTCTTCTCTTGAAATAGAACATGCTAAGGCTCTATTATCCATAAATGATCAAATATCACCTATAAACACACATAGGAAATCTCATAAGATACTCTTTACAACCTATATAATCTAGAAACACAAGAAACTTCATAACATTCCTGTTTAATCAAGCAAACATCCTAGTTGGCATATCCATAAGCCAACAATCCAACATAACTATAGAAATTGTCTACAAGAGAAAAACCTTTATTTACAACTTAGTCTTCCAACAACAAATGATCTAATAATTGCTCATAAAACATAATAATAAAAAATCTAACTTGCAGCTGGGTAGTTGGGTCCACTATCGTCATCCCCCTGATCAAAGATCATATCATAATTAGAAAGATCATACACAATGTCTTCATCACCTGTATCTGAAATTTTTAAAAAATGAGCTGCGAAGTCTAGTACGATAACTCCAATCCTTAAAAACAAATGTAAATGCACATGCAACAGATATATATATCAAATGCACTAAATCTAATGCAAGCAATCAGTTTGTTATTTATTTATATTCTGTAAATCAACACAATTCAGAACTATGTATACTCTAGTCCCGAACTCGAAGTAACTCAGACTTCTCTTTAAAAACAACCAATTCTTTAAAAATAAAATAATTATATACATATATGGATAAGTGGGTACTCCCCAAACACCCCGTTCCCCCTAGTTTTACCGGAATCATATCAAGGCATGAGTCCACTGGGGACAACCTCACACCAAGATCATCAGGGTGTCTCACCAGTATCACTGTCTGCCAGGTCTTTACTGGTCAAAGCCAAGCACAACCAAACAGACAATTATTAAGCCAAATATAATTAGGTTTATTATGAAATTTTGTTCCTACAACTAGTCAAACAATACTAAACTTACAAGCAAAAACAACAAGCAGGGATTGGTCGTATCTTTCTCAATTTCAGGAATACAATTCAAATACTCAAATCCGATATCAACAACAACAAAGATAACTTGAACTCCACAAACTCCTATATCAACACCAACTATAATTCTATAACTCCAAACATCATGTCACAATATATACACATACATCAACAAATATAAACACGTTATCATATATATTCTAACATATATGAATTCTCCAAAAACACCAACTTGACAAGGAAATTCCAATATCCACACCGTCTACTCCGATCAAACTCCACAAAATTCTCAAGAACAACAATGAACTGCACAAAACTCCACAAATACCGAATATTTCACCAAAACCCTAGATTTGCATATCAACAAGAACATATAAGGATTATTTAACTTGTATTTTATTTGAATCCATCATAGATGAGATAAACTTACTGATTTGAATCACTAAAACTCGACTTGCATTCATCAATCACGGATCTCAACACGTACTAGCGTTTCCTCACAAGAACCTTCATGCAAAAATCCAACCAAACCCGAAGGAACATGCATGAAATTCGTATGGGACACGTAGGAGAACATTATACTTACTTGATCAGACCACAAAAACTCATTCCTTATCCAACCGAAACAGATTAAACCCGAGATCTTAATCCTTCTCACATTTTCCTTTAAGAACACAACAAAATCCTAAAAATCTTACATAAATCCATGAAAAACATGTTGTATATGGATTAAGATCACTCACCTTTGATCAGACTCACCTTAAGATGAAGATTCCACACTAGAACACCAATAACAACCATACTTCTCTCTTTTACGAAGGAAAAACACAGAGAAAAACTTCTGTAAAAACTGTCGAATTTGCACGCTTATTTATAGAATTTCATTCCTATGTCGGCAAATTAAATCCCTACACCGGTGGCGTAGGATCCCCAGGAAGCGGCGTTCAACGTGCAACAAAAATCCTTCATGTCGTTCAGAACATCAAACGCCAGCAAAACCCAAGGCAACGCCGGCAGTGTTCAACTCCAGTGTTAAATAAAAGCATCCTGCCCAACTTCAACACCAGTAAAAACACACACACACACACACCAGCGTTCAACTCTAGCATTTCAGAATTTGATACTATACACAACCTAAGCAGGTCTCTACGCCGACAACGTACTCCTTCCAAAAGGTGGCGTTGGATCTACAGAAAATTGCAGACATGCACATTTTCAACAAATGTAAATCCAAACACAAATTAAACTCACTTAACTCATCTTTTGATCTTCCTCTTATCTTATATCACCTCATGATTGTCCATTAAATCTATATGTTACAGATTTGGTGACAAAGTTATATATTAAGAAAGGTTGGTTTCATTTCCTTTATTAAAGAAAATTCTACTTTAGACTTATTGAGATAATAACATTATGACGATGCATATATATGAGTATGTAGTATGAAAATGAAAACATAAGAAAGATTTAAGAGGCAAAAAATAACCAAGATAATAATATCAAGTATTGCGAACCTTAACTTCATCAAGGTAACCCGGTCAAGTATTGGGAGCTTTAGCTTCATCAAGGCATCCCGAGACTAAGAATAGACTAATCCCAAAAAGAAAGAGAAAAGAAGGAAAAAGTTGTTTTGAGTTGATGAGGACAAGTCTAAGATTAGAAAGACTAGTCTTAAATTAGCATGAAATAAGTAAATAAATTGCAAAGCATGAAAATAAATAAATAACAAGTGATCTTATATACTCCAAAGAATATATATATATATATAGATACATAAATATATTTAGTTTGATATAAATAAGAAGTTAGCATAGTAACAACAATAATATGAGCAAAGCATAATAATAACACAAAAATATAGAAATGGATATTCATGAATAAGAACAATACATGAACATAATGGAACTTTCATAATAATAAGTTTAGGAAACTCACACCATGATCAAGTAAAGTTACATGACATGGTAGTAAGAATATGAAAAGAATTTTTACCTAAAGAGAAGATGGGAGTAGTATGTGTAAATGGGCTTTGTGTATGAAGAAGAAGAAAGCTTAGAAGTGTTTTAGAAGAGTAATGGGGAGAGTATTTGAGAAGAGTTTTTGAGAGAGTTTTAGTAGTAAAATGAGTTGTGTGAAGAAAGAATGAGGGAATGGGAATTTATAGAGTTTTGGAGTGAAAATTAGATCTAATTAAATAAATTGAAAAAGAAAATAATTTGAGTGAAGAGAGAGAGTGGTGGACGACATCATGGGGAAGAGAGAGAGAGAAGTGATTAAAAATTAATTTTAAAAGAAAAGTGTAAGAGAAGTTTAGTAATATGTGGTGTAGAATTTTTATGGGAAAAAAATTATAAGAAATAGATATATAGGTTATAAGAAAAGGTAGTAGAAAAAGTAAGATACATGAATAGTAAGAATAGTACTATGAATAGTAGACTAGATAAATAAAATACCGATAGTAATAAAATACATGTAAACAAGCTATACCAGATATTTTTAGATACCGAAAAATTATGAAACTGATATTTTTGGATTTCTTATATTATTACGAGTCTAACATATTAACAGAATATATTTTACCGTCCGGTGTATTGGCACGGTTTTCAAAAATTGATCTCGTTCGGATCCAAAAGACACTAAATTTTACAAATCTTATATTTTTAAGCTTCCTTATTTATTATGATACATTATCCATAATTATCTCAATTTCGTTGTTTAGGGTTTAAGAGCGCATAATTGCCGGATCTTAAACTCTAACGTTTGTTGTTGTCACGCTCCAAAGGGTACCCTAAACGTGGCAGTCCACCACATACGGTATTAAAACTTAAGAATGACTTTCTGAAGTCATGCGAAAGTTTTCAACACCATATGTAAGGCAGCTATCACAACAATAGGAGATACTGGTGGGATGTATAGTCCGAGATAGTAAATACAGCATACAAGAATCTAAATAATCATCCAATTTATCATTGAGAGAATATAATCCTTACATCATCTTAGGGGTTTTCCCCTATAAATCTCCAAACAATTATAATATCAACTTAATCTTTCTCATAACAAAATAATACTAACACTAAAAGACATTAAAGGATAATTAACCTAAGATCTTCAAAAGATTTTCAGAACCTCCTCAAAACATAATCCCACTCTGGTATATATGTAGTCCTCGAGCATGAAAGATATTGGTCCTGATACAACAAAGGTCTATCGTAGTATAAGCATAACTAGCTTAGTGAGAATATTCCTAAATCAACGTACTTGTATAAATAATTTCAAACAAGTTATTAAATAGGCATATGAATGCATCAAGCAAGTGATCAAGCAATACATATGATCTACCGAAAATCATATGTTTGAATGGATTTACCCCTCCATTTAGGGTTAGGCGTTTCAGGCTGTTTAAAACCCATCCTTAAAATCCAACTCATGTAGTTTATTTCAGGCACCTACTTGCCCATCTTAAAATAGTTCTTTCAAGCTCCTAATCTCCCATCTTGCAGATTCCTGGCTCCTACAAACCAGCTACTAACTCTTGTCCCATCGAGTATAGCAGCTCATGCAATGAAACTAACTACTGGTATGCATAAATCAATTATTATAACTCATAGTATATGATTAGAGTAATTTAAAGGTGATCACAAAATTTGCACGCACTCCAACATAATAATAGTAAAACACAAGTTAATTAACAACGATTCATGTCTCCGTATACTTAGTATTCTTTCAACCAATATTATCATACATTATTCATTTTCATCTTTTCCTACTTCTAGTGCCTCTAGCTACAAGCACAACCAAGTACGTAAAAAGGTAGGAAATAAACTCACTTGGCTATGAAGATCTATCTTTCTTACGGATGAATTCGATCGGTAAATCCACTAATCAAAATGATCCTCTGGGATGAATACTCCTCATGGGTTCACCTAATCAAGAAGAATACCCATAATGAGTATTTCTTAATTGATTCATGGTACTTATCAAAACTATGTCATAAGATCGTTAAAATTCGTGTAGAAGGTAATTCCAACTTAAAATGACCATAACTTGGTCATTTTAACTCGGAATTACATAAATAATATACCGTTTTCTACCTATTCGAAAAGATCTATCCATTTCTAAGTTATTTTTGTCATAAAAGGTCATTTGGTTGCAAACTGCTACGGTACAGATAGTTAAATTTATAGTTCACAAAATATGATTTTTCCAAACTTTTCTTTACTCAAAATCATTAAGCAAAATATATGGATATATATATATAGTGGAAAAAATCCTTGAACATATATTTATACTCATATTAGTATGCATAATTCTTGTAGTGTTGTCTCAATATTGATATTTCATAATTAATTGGTCTTTGATGGTTCTAAAAGGTAAAACTTTTGAAAATTTCTCCTTTTTGAATTGTTAGAAGGAAAACAAAAATATATTTGAGTTTTTATGAGTAAATTTTTTCTATTATAATTTCATTTTCTCACTTTTCAAAAGTAAATACATTTTCATAAATTTTGGTTCTTTAAGTTACTACTAACTTTATCTCTAGTGATTGAAAATAAGCTTTCAAAATATCATTTAAGTTCTTGATGTGGTCAAATATTTGAAGTTGCATTAATGTATGTTTTCCTTTTATTTATATCATTTCTCTTCTTTAGAAAATAGATATACTTTAAAACTTTACTTTCTTGGCAAATTTTTATTTCTAATTTGGTTTTCAGAATAGTGAGTTTCTTTATCTGGTTTGAAAAACTATTTTTATTCTTAATATTTGTTAAATGGTAGAATAATTCTCTTAGACAAGTTTATAAGAAAAGCTTTCTTAATAAAGAATTGTTAACATTAGAACTTAGCAAAAATTTCATTTTAATTTTGAAAAGAGAATAACAACATATAAAAATTAAGTTTGAAGAGGCTTTCCTGGTATGTGATTTTCAAAGCTATAATGAACCTATTGAAAGATATAGTTGAGTTAAAGTCTCTAGTTCAGGGCTAAAAATTCTATCTTTATGGAGTATAAAGTTTCGATATATAAAAGAAATGAGTTCCTTTTATTTTGAAGAAATCTACATTTCTAATTCTTCTAAAATTTATGGTTAGTTATCCTTTGAAAAGAGTTTATAAAACAAAACTTAGATCTTTTTGTTGAAAATTCCTTTTATTAAGAAATCTAGTTTACTTTTCTTTATTTAAGAAAGAACCATTTTTTATTTTTTTACTTAAGACAACAACATTATAATCATGCAATAATGATTATGTAGCAATGTAAAAGTAAAGATAATACATAATAAGATAGAAAGAAATACTTGTAAGTAAATAAACATAATAAATAGTCAAGCATTAGGAACCTTAGCTTCATCAAGATATCTCGATCATGTATTGGGAGTCTTAGCTTCATCAAGGCAACCCGGACTAAGAATAGACTAGTCCCAAAAGAAAAGAAAAGAAAATTGTTTTGACTTGATATGGACAAGTCTATACTAAAAGACTAGTCTTAATAAATTGCATAAAACAAGTAAATAAATTGCAAGACATAAAAATAAATAAATAACAAATGAGCTTATAGGCTCTAGATAAATATATATATATATATACATAATATACATAATACTATATATAGAAGTTAGATTATAGCAAAAATAATAATAACAATAATAATAACAACATAATAACATAATGTAAAATATGAACATAAACAAAAACAAAAACATGAACATATTGTTGCTTCTTTAGCTCATATGAGTCTAAGAAACATACACTAAGCTCATGCTAAGTTGTATGAACATGATAAAGAAATATAAGTAAGATTTTACCTAAGGTTTAATGGGGGATTTGAAAAGAGATGAATGGGTAGTGTGTTTTTGTTACTTTTCTTGAAGAGTAGAAATTGGTAGAGATTATTTTGAGAGAGATTCGTTGGAGAGAGGTTTTGAGAGAGAATTTTGGTAGAGTTTTGTTATGTAAAATTAGTGTGTGAAAGAATGAAGAAGGAAGGGAGTATTTATAGAATTTTGGAGTGAATTTTTGATGTAATAAAATAAATTGACAAGGAAATATTGTAGAGAAGAGAGAGAGATGGCCGGCGCAACATGGAAGAGGGAGAGGAGGATTTTCGTTTGTTTTGTGATTTTTTTGTAAAGAAAAGAAATTGGAAATGTAAAAAGTAAGAAAATAGGTACGTAGGTAGTAAGAAATAGATGTAAGAAAAGGTAAAAATAGTGAAATAGTAATAAATAGTAGGAATAGTACTATGAATAGTAGACTAGACATAGAAAATACGTAGTAATAAAAATACGCGTAAACAAGCTATATCTTCTATTTTCAGTTACCGAAAAATTCTCAAACTGATATTTTGAAATCCTTGTTTAATTTTGAGTCTTTTGGTATTATTGGAATATTTTTATTATTCCAAGCTCCGAGACACGCTTTTTGAGAATTGATCTCGTTTGAGTCCGAAGGACACTCGAAATTCACGAATCTGATATTTTTATGTTACCCTATATTATTACGAACTATTATAAGCCATTAACTTAATTTCGTTTTCTAGGGTTTGAGAACGCAGGATTGCCGGAGTTAAATTGTTTGATTGTATTGATCTTTGTTGACTTTTGAAACTCTGGTTTGACTAGGGTTAGGTTTAATCCAACTTTGTCCTAGAAATTGAGGGGTTTATATCACGGATCGGATAGGTGGATCTTTTCATATTCGGGTTTTCGAATCGAATGATTATTGAACTTTCTATTTTTGTTTTTGAAGATTCTCTTATGAAATCCTATGATCGAAATTGCTTAACGTTCGGTTTCAACTTGGGTTAAACTTTAGGGTTTTGATTCGGTATTCCAAAACTATGCTAAAAAAATTCGAGGGCTTATAGTTGTAGACTTTTTAGGATTCCATTTTGATTTCCGACTTGTTGATTTATTCGCAGATCATGAAATTTTAGGGTTTTTTTACCGTTTTATATTTTTAGTTCAACAATTATGTTTATTTTATTTTATTTGTGATTATTTAATATTTTTGTTCCCGGGATCATTTAACTGAGTCTAGGGTTATAGATTAACTCAGTTTGACTTTTGGTAAAACTATAAACTTTTAAATTCTAATATTCACCGAAGGACTTAAGGTTTTAGTATTTTGTTGTTGAACGTTATTTAGATATATCATCTTGATTTGCGTGTTAGGAATCAGATAGATGATTTGATTGGTGTACGATGTTGAATCAACGATTGTTGGATTTTCTATTTTGTTTTGAGCGTTCTTTTCTTCTCAAGGTTATGAATTTTCATATTTGCTCTTATTTAGAAGTTGGTTTTAACTTTATGTCGGATTTCAGGGTCTCAGCTTTAGTGTTTGACTTCTAGAATTATTTTTTTTAAGAACTATGAAAAATTCGGGGGTTTACATTTGTTGTGTGATTTGGTTTTGTTATCCATTAAGGTATGATTGAGCTCATACCCCTATAGTGTTGTTACAGGAATAGCTGAAGCGTTAGTTTTGAAAATAGGTTTGTATGGAGGAGAATCCTTGAAGATAGAAGATGAGTCGATATGAGAATAGATAGATAGTATAGTTTATTTAAGTTTCAGCTCTTGTAAAAATAGTTTATATTATGGATTAGATTTGTAATATCGTAGTTTCAAGTTTGTAAAACATAGATGATTTATTCTATTTTACTATTTCGTGGGGATACTGATTCTCTACGATTCTAGTGGACTGTAAGAAATCATATTTCCTTTATTTATCACTAATGTAATTTCATATTAAATGTTTATCAAGTAATTATTCAGGTAAAGTCTTGCAAACTCTAACTTGCAAGACGGTTCTCATATTAGGGGTGCACACATAATATGATAACTTTAGGTTTTCCTTCTGGGCTCGTTTTTGGGGTGTGACAGTAGTCCACCATATACGGTATTAAAGCTTAAGAATGAATTTCTGAAGTCATGCGAAAGCTTTGACACCATATGTAAGGCATCCATCACAATAATATAAGACACCGGTGGGATGTGTAGTTTGAGAAAGTAAATATAGCATACAAGATATAGATAAATATTTAATATCAAGATTATAGAAATATGATCTTTACATTCCCCCGATAAATCTTCAATGCTCAAAATATAGTCTTGATCTTACATATAATAATAATTAAAGCTAAAAGATTTTAAAGGAAATCTATTCAAAGATCTTCAAAAAGATTTCCCCCAAAAGCATAATCTTAGCTAGACAAAAGAAGACCTCGGGTATAAGAGATATTGGTCCAGCATCAACCAAAATCTATTAGGGTGTAAGCTCAACTAGTTTAAGTGAGAATATTCTCAATTAACATACTCACATCAAGAAAATCAAACAAGTTATTAAACAGGCATATGAAATGCATCAAACACGTGAGCAAGCAATACATATGATTAGTCAGAAATCATATGTTTGAATAGATTTTTACCTCTATTTAGAGTTAGGTGTTTCAGGCTCTTTAAAACCCTGCTTTATAATCCAATTATGTAGTTCTTTTGGCTCCTACTTGCTCCATCCCAAAATAGTTCTTTTGGGCTCTTATTCGCCCATCCTTGCAGACTTCTGGGTCCCTGCGAACCTTACTACTTTACTTTTGTCTAACGAGGGCATAGTAGCTAATGCAATGTGACTCACTTCGTGATATGCATGAATCAATCAACATAATTCTTGACATGTAATTATGGTAATTTAAAGGCAATGATAGATGTAATGCCCTAACCTATTGGCAATTACAACCTCACGTGTCCTCTCTTTATAGGATACGCAAAAGCTATAATAATCTAAACCACAATATAAACATAAGATATAATCTCCATAACTCTCATAGAGGATACATCAGAAGGTTCAAAGCCTGTAACATATAATAAAATTCCTTTATAAAAATCTCCTGTTTATCAAAACAAAGTTAGCATAAACCAAGCCAACATAATCAAGATAATCTAACTCTACTAATTATGTAAAAACTCTCAAACTATAAAAGATATCCAAGAATATAAAATCCATAATCCTTCAGAACATATAAAAATCTTTAACATAATTTTGAATTATGCATAAGATCTAAAAATTCTTTTCTCTAAGTCCTATATCCGAATCTATTCCTCAGCAGGGTAGTCTGAACCACTATTGCCATCCCATTGATCTATGTACATATCATATCCAGAAATATCATATACTATGTCATCTTCACTCACACTTGAAAAATGAAAGGAATGAGCGGAACTCCCAGTACGCCAAACCACAAAACAAATGTATATGTACTCACATCATGTATATCAAATGCAACTTATTCTAATGCAACCAATTAGATTGTTATCTTTATTAAGCCAGCAAAAAAACACAGTTCAGAACTATGAATCTCTAGTCTCAAACTTGGAGTAACTCAGACCCCTAAAAATCAACCAACTTTTGAAAATAGGTAATTATATACATATATTGGTGAATTGGTACTCCTCAAACACCCGCGGCCATACTGCCAAAACACCCAAGTCTATTGGAATCATCTCCAAGTGCAACTCTACTAGGGATAACAACACACAAGGATCAACAAGTTGCCACACCAATATCACTATCTGTCAGGTCTTTACTAGTCATAGCCATTAATTAAGCCGAATAGATTTAGATTAATTATTAATCTGTTTCTATAACAAAACATACAGAATACTAAACCTGCAAGAAAATACAACAAACAAGGAATGGTCGTACCATTTCAATTTCAAGAACAAATCTCCAAAACTACAATCTCCATTAACAACAACCCACAATCCCCAAATCTCCTGATAATATAATATGAACAAAAACAAGTAAAAACTACAACATGAAACCAAAATCTAACATATCAAATTTCTCCAAAACCTTAACTTGTTTTGTTAAGGAAACTCTAAAATAGCACATTCTTCCTCGATTAGTTTCCTCAAAATTCCAATAAAACATATCGCACTCCAAAAACCCTAATTTTGCAATTCAACAAAAAGACATGTATCATCAAATTACATCTTATGATAGATCTAGGTTTGTGAAGATAAACTTACCGTACTAGATCCTTAAACCCCTTGCTAATCACCAAAGATCAATCTTACACAGAACTAAGGTTTTCTCCAAAAATTCCTTCAAAGAAATATAAACCAAACCCTAAACAACATGATCGATTCGTAAAGAACTTGTAATAAATGAGCGAATCCACATACTTTTGATCAATCTTAGCCTTCCTTTGATGCCATACACCTGAAGCAGAAGATACAAACCCTAGAGTCGCTTTGAAGGAGGAAAAGTTCAAATAAAACAATTGGTTTTCAAACTGTCGTAAAACAAACGTCTTATTTATAGATTTTAGGTCTTAGGCTGGCCTAAAGCTGGCGACCTTGATGTGTATGCCGATGGCTTTAGCATGTAAGCTGGCAGCCTTTGGCCGGCTTATGGCCAAAATCTTCAAATTTTCCCCAAAACTCTAAAGCTGTTGTTTAGGCCGACGTCGTACATGTTTAGGCTGACGTCCTTTATTAAAAGCTGACAGCTTTAAGGCCAACTTTGATTGTATTCACCTAGCCTTTGTCGTGTGACTTCCCCGTATCTAGAATCATCTATTAAAAGACAAAAAAAAAACCCCTTTTAACAACACTTTATTACAATTCTATCCTTCAATATAAATTATTTACTTGTACATTAAAATGGATTTTGTAGATACTTCATCATTATAATAGAACACGAATTTAATTAACAATAATTAATGCCTTGATATGCTTAGTATCCTTTCAACCAACATTATCATGCATATTCCATTTTCATCTTTTCCTACTTCTAATGCATCTAGCTACAATCACAAATAAGTATAAAAATGTAGGAGATAAACTCACTCAGCCATCCTTGCCAAAAATCTTTCACTTGTAAACATCCTCCTGATATGGATCCCCCGACTCTTCGTCATATAAACCAAAACACACCTAAAATGAGTATTTCATGGAAGTTCTATGTAAACTCTTTAATTCTATTCTATTATTCCCATCAAAATTCGGGTAAATGGAAATTTTAACTTAAAACGGCCATAAATTGCTCATTTTAACTTGAAATTTCACATATTAGATGTCGTTTTCTACCTATTTAAAAAGATCTATTTATTTTTAAGATTATTTTTAACATAAAAATCCATTTGGGTTTCGAAACAAATTGGTACAAAATTGACACGAAAATCCCAACCCTTAAATTGTAAATTTTCCAAATTTTACATCATAAAAAATTCTATAACAAACACATAGATATTTATATAGTTAGAAAATCCTTTAATATAGTTTTATATACTCATTTTATATGCATGATTTTAGTAATGTTGTTCCAACAATGATTTTTCATAAAACAATTTACTTTAGAGTGTTGAAAAATGAAGTTCACAAGATTTCTTTGGAAGAAAAATAAAAATTTTGAGATTGTTACTAATGAATGCCCACTCATTTAAAATCATCATTTTTATATTTTCTTGGCTTTATAAAGTGATATTTACTTCTTAAAAACTTGGTTTCTTAAGTGGATTGCCCATTTTATTTTCTAAGTGGATTTTTAACTAATGGGTTGAATTTAAAGTTTGACTAGAAATACTTGCTTTATTCTTAGTGTTCATCAAGGTGTTGACATAAACCTTTTATATAAGTTTTTAAGAAAACATTATATATTAAAGAATTATCAACATTAAAAATTTATAGTAAACTTATTAAATAGTTTGAAAAGTTTATAGTTGAACCATTTTCCTAAGTTCAAGTGAAAACCTCTCCTAAGTGTTGAAAATCACTTTTCTTTAGAGTTTAGTTCTATCTTTTATATGAAAGAAAATAATTCCTTTTGTTGTCTTGAAGATTTTCATAACAATATCATCCTAAGTTCATGCATGAATATGAACTTGTAGTTATGTTATAAGAGAAAAATAACTCATATAGAAACTAAAAGACAGAGAATCAAATAAGTATATATATGTAAGAACAAAAATTCGAAAGTCTTAGCTTGTATTAAGGCTTCCCGAAACTCAAAAATGGACAAGTTCCATAAAAAGAAAAGAAAAGCATAAGAAAATTTAAGAAAAATAAAAAGAAAAAATATTGTAGAAGTCTTAGATTTTTATTCAGGTATTCTCAGGACTTAAAAATAGACAAGTCCCATAAAGAAAAGAAAGAAAATAATAAGAAAGCATGATAGTCTTGGATTCACGTCAAAGCTCCCTAAGACTTAGGTTATGGACAAGTCCCAAAACGTTTTGACTTGATGAGAATAAATCTAAGACTAGAAGATGACTAGTCTTACTTATTAAAGATGTAATAAATAAATGAGTAATAAAATAGAAATATAAATAAAAAGTTAGATCAATGAGCATTTAGGCTCTAAGAAATATAGATACATATATATACATAATAACATATAAAAAGTTAAGTTAGGATCATGAACATAACACAACATAAGCACATTATAAAGATGAACAATACATGAACAGCATATTGTTTTCATGATTCCATTTCCTTAGCATTAACATCATGGGATTTATATAGAATCAAAACACACACATTATTTGTTAGATTCTCTTAAAATAGGTTTTAATGATAACAAAAGAGTAAAAATGATAACTAATGAGTTTATTAAGTGTGTAGTATCAAGTTAAAGAGAAAGAAGAAAAAAGATGAAAAGTATTCGGAATCCATAATGTTTTCTAGAAGGTTTATTAAAGGATGAAGAATTTTTCTAGAAATCCAAAACCTTTTACAGAACCTTTCACTACACTCTTGACAGCAGCTCTATATCACGTGATTTCACTGTTCATCTTCTCCAACTTGATACAAATCATTCCAATTCGGTACAAAAATGAATCTTGAAGACCTAGCTCCGAGTAAATGAGTTTATTTGGGTAATATACTCATTTATTCCACTTAAGTTGGTTTAATCTAAGGAGATTTAATTTTTTTTTTCAAAGTTTATCTCTCTTCAACGATGGAAATCTTCATGAACAGTACCATACCTTATTTGAATAGCTGTTGCACGTTTTTCTCCTTCAAGACAAGTGAAATATCAGTATCTATAATGTTTCAAGACAAGGATAAGTCCATCACTTACATATTTTTATGGGATTCATGTGTGAGTTCAAAAAAAGGATGTTATCTACTGTAAGCGCCGGAAAATTTCAGTAAATAATTATAAGATGAACTTCGAAAATAAACCCTAAAAATCACTCCAAATTAAAATTGAACTTCGACTAATCCTAAATCCCAAACGAATCCAGAAACTTCTCAATCTTAAAGAAAATAAGAATCCTTAAAAAAAAAATAAGAACTCAACATACTTCAATTCCAAAACCACTACGTACGATAAATTTCATACGTAACTCTGACTTATAAAATCGGGTAATATAAAGCCCAAAAACAAATTATTAAAAAGTAAATAACGATTAACTTTCAGAAATGAAACCCAATTCAAGAATTTCAAAAACATTGAGAGATATTAAATACTTACAAAAATAAATTTTAAAATAATTTTTCTCAAACTAAATATATTGTATAAACGAAAAATATCAATTTCCAAATTGATAAAGATTTAAATCGGAAAATCACCCGGAAACCCTAAGTGGAATACAATAGTTTAAGTCCGGCAATCTAGCGCCCCTAACCTTAGAGGCCGAGGTGTAGTTTAAATGTGTAGAATAGCTCGCAATAATATAAGTTTGCTTAAAAATATCATATTGGTAAATTTTTTACTTATTTCGAACTCGTTCGGATACAAACTTCGAAAAGCGTGTCACAAGGCTCGAGATATCAAAAATATACCATTAGTACCGTTAGACTCATAATTTCATAAGATTTTCAAATATATCGGTTATATAATTTTTCGGATTATAAAAGTTACAGTTATAACATTTTTATCATATTTTCATTACTATCAGTAATTAATTAGTCTTTTGTACTATTCACTTCTATTTCATTACACGATTTTATTATTCTTATAAACCCTTATATTTTTAGATAAATATTTTATATATTATAGAAAATTTTGTTTTTCCAAAATTTAGTTCGTTTCGGGTTTTTTACGGGATCAGATTCTGTTTAAGACCCTATACTAAAAAAAATAAAATAAAATAATTTAATAATTGGAAAATATTTGAAAAATATTTTTATTTTCATAAAATAATTTTTTTTAAATTTTTTGGGTTATAAAAATATCATTTATAGCCCATATTCGCGTATTTTGATCATACCGGTAACATATTTGTTAAAATACTAAAATAATTGAAATAATTATTTAATTTTATTTATGA
Source organism: Combretum micranthum (assembly GCA_024138025.1). Taxonomy (NCBI): domain Eukaryota; kingdom Viridiplantae; phylum Streptophyta; class Magnoliopsida; order Myrtales; family Combretaceae; genus Combretum; species Combretum micranthum. The sequence continues at coordinate 46,942 of JAMXBD010003815.1, forward strand.
AAATTCTGCCACTTATTTAAAAATATTTTTCCTAATTTTATTTTGTATTTTTCTTAATAAAAATCACTTTTTCCAATCCATACTTCAAGTACACCTTACACATATCACTTCCTTTCACTTCAATCTTTCTACACTTTGTCCCACACTTCATGGCACATTTTTCCCTCCTTTATGGTTGCCATTGTCCTTTAATTTACTCCTATTTTGACTAAAATAAATATATTTCAATCCTTCTTCCAAAAGCTACACATATCATTAATTATACAATTCAATTTCAAGTCAAATTCAAACAAATTCACTCTCTCTCTTCTCCAAATTCACGTGAAACACACCCCCCCCCCCCCCCCCCCCCCCCTCCCCTCCCAAAAAAAAAAAAAAAAAAATCTACCTTGTTTTATTTTTTCTTCTTTCCTTCATTTAATATACTCCTTTTCTCTGTCTCTTTCATTTACTCTTTCTTCCCTTTACCATTTCTTAACTTTTTCTCTCTCTTTTTCCTCTCTTTCTTTCTTCATCTTGCTCTTGTTCTTACAAGAAACAAGCTGCCCCTATTTCTTCCATGAGCCTCCACACATATTTCTTGAAGATTTTTAAATAAACTTTCTTCTCAAAGCATCCATAGGTGATATAGGTAAAGTATAGTGAGAGTTTCATGCATCAAATGACATTCCACTAGCTTAGAAGCTAAGGATGATGATGCCAAAGTGAAACACTCCATTTCTCTATGATTATTCTCTTGTATCATTCTTATTTTCTTATTTAAAGTAGTTATATTTTGTAGATCTAACTTTTTGTAACTTTGATTTTTGTTTATGCCTTAGATCTTGTTATTTGAGTTATTATTTTTGTTATTGCTTATAATTTATGCATATATTCATCATCCACGTATCTATCTTAGTGTTCATGCATCTACAACTAGTATAGTAAACTAGATCTAGTATTTTGAGTTCATAAATGCATTAGGCTTTTGTTTTATGTTCATGAACAACTTGTAGTGGCAAGATGATAGTATGAATGTTTTAGAAAACTCAAGATCTATTTTATTTTTAACAAAAATCATTTTCGAAAATTCGGATGAAAAAGGACCCATATTTAGAAAAGTTGTTTTTCAACTTCAAAATGTGTATTTTTCATTTAACATGAAGGGCTTAGGGTATAGACAACATAAATAAATGATTTTGATGAGTAAAGTTTAGATTTATGAGTTTATAGCTTACTACCATGGATTTTATTTATGTTTATATTCATATTAAGAGTAGTCTTGGTTTTGAGCTCAAACAAAAATTGTGAAATTCGTATTTTGGCAAGACCTCTATTTAAATACCACTTTCCAAATGTCAAAATGAAGTTTTTACTTGAAATAATGAAGGATTAATATATATAATATATATATATCATCAAGACTTCTTTTTACAAGAATCAAAGGTGATTTTCAAAAGTTATTTTCAAAATAAAAATCTCATTTTCAGATTTTGGCCAAGGCATATTTTAAAAACATGTTTTCCAACTCAAAAATGAAGTTTTTATTCAAGATATGGAAGGCTCTTAAGATAGGATGTGTAAGGAATGGATTTTCATAAGTTTAGATAGATTTTATCAAAAGATATGACCAAAAATAAATTTTGTAAATTCGGATCTCAACCAAGACCAATTTTTAAAACCCATTTATCAACTCTAAAACTCATGTTTTATGTGAAAAATGAAAGGTATAGGTAATAGGTATCATTGAGTAGTGATTTTTACAAGTTGGAATGAGTTTTGATGAGATTAAGGTGAAAAACAAGAAGTAGAATCAAGATGGAAAATTGGAATTAGTAGTCAACTTGTAAAATTCGTAACTTTGGATAATGCCCATGAAAACACCCATTACCCAAGTTCAAAATAAAAATTTTATGTATTAAATGAAGTCCTTAAGTAATAGGTATCATAAAGTCTTAGATTTTAATGCATTACACAAGTTTTTCCCAAAGGAATCATTCAAAAAGTGGATTTCTAAAAATTCAGATTTTTGAGTAAATCCTATTTGACAACATATTTGCAAAGTGTAAAATGCAAATTTTTATGTAAAAATAAAGTCCTTAGTGGTTATGTATGGTTGAGCCCTAATTTTCTAAATATCAAATGATTTTTACTTAAAGGAATCACTCAAAAACTAATTTTTACAAAATTCGGATTTTGGAATCAACTCTACTTGAAGACATGTTTACAAAGTGCAAAATGGAAATTTTTATGTAGAAATGAAGGTCATAAGTAATATATATAATGAAGACTCAATTTTAACAAAAATAATTATATTTTCTTAAGAAATAAATCCAAAACAAATGGAAATGATCAAAGTTAGAAAACTAAATTTTTCATAGGTAGTTGTTATTATGGTCTTGCAAAATATAAAAAGTTATAAAATTTTCTTTTAGCAAAAATCATCAAGATCATGCATACATTAAACTCATCTCATGTCATTCATGTTAGGAAATCATTCATATTTCGTGTATTCTTAAATTATCAAATAGGAACATTTCAAACAATTACAAAACTATTTTTCGCAATTGGAGATCATCACCAATCAGATCTGACCCCTCTGATTCGTGACCTAAATATTTTCAAAACTTGAAAACAATATTAGAATTAGATAGATCTTTCGAAGTAGATAGAAATCGATATATAATTTTCGAAATTCCGAGTTAAATTGACCAAGTTATGACCATTTTAAGTTGGAATTCCACTTAGGACGAGAATTACGAATTTGATAGTTTGTAGAAGATCGTTTGGATTAGTTTGAGTTGAAATACTAACTAAAGTATTTCTTCCTTTTTAGGTGAACCCGAAATCGACGATTCCCTACTACCAGATTACTTTTACTAAAAGACCGGTGATCCAATGGCCGAGTGAGTTTTCTTCTTATTTTGTTACCTTGTTTATGCTTGTAGTTAGTTGCATTAGAATTATAGGAACAAGATAAAAATCGATATGAAAGGAGATGGTATATATGATGAGACTGTGATGAATGTATGCTAAAGAATACTAAAGCATATCGAAACCATGATTCGATTGGATAACTAACTGCACTGTTCATATTATTTCTGTTATATGTATGATATTGGTTGGTCACTCTAAAGAATGTATGAATATTTTGATCTAAGCAAAAATTAAATTGGTCATACATTACATCAGACATATTGCATTTGGTAGCATGCTACTCCTACGCAGGTCAATCGGTATGGTCCGATGACTCGTTTGGGATAACGAGGCCGGTATCAAAGCCCATTCATAAGAACTAAGGCGCATCGGGAATGCATTCCATGTGTGAGCCTAGCTGAGGCGAGTGCTAAGAGCCGAGGGCTTGGGGACTAGCAGTGGTCGTGTAGACTTCAATACCATCCCTAACCCAAGATATGGAGGGCGTAAATCCGTTCTGTGTGTGGGTTCTGGATACCCATACATAATTGTTTGCTCATGTGTTTGTTCATGCATAGCATATGGTTGATTATAGCTTGCTTGTTATGGTACAGAATCAAGGGAATTCTCACTAAGCAAGTGTAGCTTATACCCCAATAGATGTTTGAATGAACAGGTCATCTCAAGAATGCAAAGTGGGGACCGAGATGGTTGGAGTCGAGAATGACTTCAGGATTTCGGCAAAGAATAAGAATGTTTGAAGTTATCAGCTAAGTTTTATGATTTGCCTTGTAATAGTTTATGTAGGGAAGTCTTTAGATGAATGTAATTGAAGTTTAATGATTTGTATTTTGAAGTATAGTGATTCGTATATAAAGTATAGTGATTTGTATCTGCAGTATAGTGAATTGTATTTCCTTTACATTGTTACTCAAGTGTATCAATATAAAATGTATCTCCCCAATGTGTCTCCTCTATGTGTTAGACGCCTTGTACATAGTATGGAAGCCTTCGCATGACTAAGGCGGTCATTCCTAGGCTTTAATATTGTGTACGGCGGACTGCCACGTTTAGGATACCCTTCGGAGTGTGACATTGTAAATCCCCGAAATTTTGATCCAAAGCTAAGACCTAAACCCTAATCGAAAGTCAAAAGGATTCTTAAGTCAAACAAAACCCTAGTTTACCGTAACCGTTTAACTCCGGCATTGCCGTTTTCTCAAGCCCTAGAAAACGAGGTTGGAAAAATTAGTTGTAATAGTTCATAATAGCTATAGGTTTTATAAAAATATCAGATTGAAGATTTTCGAGTGTCCTTTGAACCCGATCGGACATAATTCTTGAAAGACGTGTCCGAAGCCCGGAATCGGAAAAATATTCCGAATATACCGTTAGACTCGTAAAAATATAAGATTTCCAAAAATATCAATTTCGTAATTTTTCGATAACTAAAAATATCAGATATCGCTTTTATACGCGTACTTTCTTACTACCGGTATTTAATTGTCATGTCTACTTTTACATTACACTATTTTCTACTATTCTACACTATTCATCTATCTCTACTTTTTCTTACAACCTATTCTTACAAACCTTACACCTACTTCTTACACATTTTCATTTCCAATACAACTTCACATCTTTCATCTCTTACTTTAATTAATCAAAAGACAAAAAATTAAATTTTTCTCTCCCCCATACCCCCAAAATAGCGCCGGCCATCTCTCCTTCATGCCCAATTTGTTTTGATTTTCAATTATTTAATTAACACAAATTATCTCCCACATTTTCCTATAAATACCCCTTCATACCTTCACTTCTTTCACACCTCTTCTTCTCTAAAGTTACTCTCTCAAAATCTCTCTCAAAATTCTCTCAAGAGTTCTTGCAAGAGTCCTCTTAAGTTTAGCTTCTTTAGGTAAGAAAATTCTCAAGATTTCTTCATGTTCATTTACTTAGTATGAGCTTAGTGTGTGTTTTCTAAAACCATGAAGGTTAAGAAAGCAACATTAGGTTCATGCTTTGTTTTTGTTCATAATCAAAATTCCTCCATGATCATTTATGTTTCTATTATGTTCCTTTATATTCTCTATAATTCCTTTATGTTATTTCTATCTAATATATCTATATAGCTATAAATATTATTTAGAGCATATAAGCTCATTGTATTACAATTTATTTAACCTTCATGCAATTTATTTACTTCATTCCAAGTTATTTAAATTCAAGTTAATTTTAAGACTAGTCATTCTAGTCTTAGACTTGTCCTCATCAAGTCAAAACAATTCCTTTTCTTTTCGGGACTAGTCTTTTCTTAGTCCCGGGGTACCTTGAAGAAGCTAAGGTCCCAATACTTGATTTATTTACTTAAGCTTTCTAATTATTATGTTCCTTTATATTTCTATAGTTTATGATTCATATTCATGCATGAACATAATGTTTTTGTCTCAACAAATAAATGAAGAAGTATTTTTTCAAAGAACTTTCCTAAATTAAAATAGAAAATGGATGAACATGCATGGAAATAATTATTCTTACATAAACAAAGGTTTTATGAAAACTCATCTTTCATCAAGAAGTAGAAATTCTTTTGGAAATTATTACAAGAAATAAAAATATCATTTTACTACTTTTGAATCCAAGTTTTGAAAATGAAACCACACCTTAGGAATTTAAAGAAGTTAAATATTCATCTCAAAAAAATCAAGAGCTTTCAAAAGTAAAATAAATATTCCATAGAATCTCAAGTTCAAAAGACTTAATTTTACAAGTTGAGACAATTTCATTTACTTCATACATATGTTATGAGTCGTTACAAAAATGTATATACCTTTCAAAAAGTTTACAAAGTAATTGAAATATTTATCTTTCAAATAAGCTTTGTTTACAAGAAGAAAAACAAGTGGTTACAAATTCGTGGCAAATCTGGTCGCTACCTTTTCGGAACCTAAACGGCTTAGTTTTGTAAAAATAAGCTTAGAAATGCGTAGATCTTTTCGAGTAGGTAGAAAACGACATATTATACGCGAAATTCCGAGTTAAAATGAGCAAGTTATGGTCATTTTAAGTTGGAATTTCCCCTTATACGATTTTTCTACGATTTTAAGTAAAGTTTAGAATTTTCAAGAAGAAGAATTTCATAAATACTCATTTTGGGTATTCTTCTTGATTAGATAATCCCGAGGAGGAGTGTTCGTACCCCGAGGATTACTACGATTAAGTGGAATTTCCGAACGACCCATCCGATTCAAGAACGGTGTCTTCATGGCCGAGTGAGTTACTTCCCGTTGATTTTTCTCATACTCTTGATTGTGCTTGTAAAATTAGTTGCACTAGAATTTAAGAAAAATAAAAAGGAAGTGTATGATAATATGTTGAAAGAATACTAAGTATATCGATTTGTTTGTAATTAAGTTGTATGAGAATTAGTATCTTGAAATGTTTGAAATTGATTGATCACTTGAAAGAAGTTAAATGTAACTACTAGACTTTAATTAAAGAAATTACTCATGCACTTCATATGTTGAGTCACATTGCATTCGCTACTATACAATTGGTGGGACAAGTGTATAATAGTGGTGGTAGACAGAACCGGTATATCATGTGAGTGGCTGGTAGGAGCCTGTAATAAACTACAAGTATTTGATGGCTAGTAGGAGCCTGTAATAAACTACAAGTTTTTGATGGCGTATAGGAGCCGGTAAGATCTATAAAAGTGTTTTTTTAAAAGTTGTGGCTGTAATTGGCCTGAATCCCCAACCCCGAATGAAGGGCGTAAATTCATTCAACATATGATTCCCGGAAAGTCATATGTCTTGTATGCTCACGTGATTGTTTCATTTCATATGATTGAATAATAAACTTGATTGTTAAATTTCTTCGAGTATGAATTTTTGGGATTTACTCACTAAGCCCATAAGCTTATACCCCTATAGATATCTGTATTCTCAGGAACACCTATTTTTGAGCTTGAGGCCATCCCGTATTCGGATACATTTTGATGTTAAAGCTTTTGGAGGAAATCTACTCAAAGACTTAGATTAGAATTCCTTTGAAATCTTTAAATTTGAAAGTTAGGAGGTTTATCACGATCCTTGGATTCAGCGGGGGAATGCCCCTAAGAAGTTATGTATCAAACCTTTGATTATTTATGATAAAATTTTATTTCTGAATTCTTGTATGTTATTCTTTACCTGCTTATACTATGCTTCCCAAAAGCGTCTCCTATTACCGTGTTAGACGCCTTACATATAATACTAAGGCTTTTGCATGGCTAAGGTAGCCATTCCTAAGCCTTGATATCATATGTGGCGGACTGCCACGTTTAGGGTACCCATCGGGGCGTGACAGACATCTACTTTTAGTTTAGATAAAGAAGAAGAAGATCATATTATGATGAATCAGTTTTGGTTTTCAAATTTCAAATTAAGATAAATTTGACCACAATATCTGGAAGAAACATATCTCATCTTATCTTCTACCCAATTGAAGAAATGGATGAATTCAAATTCAAAAAAGAGATAAGGAACAAAATTTTTAACCGAGATTTTTGGGAAAGCTTATCCATCTTCCAAATAGCTTTTGGAACGTTAAGGAGAAGAAGGAATATATTTCTAAAGATTGAGAAGAAGGAACATATAAAGAAAAAGACAAAAAACTCGTGATCTATCTCTCTCTTTCTATCTTGTAAATACAGAGCTGATACTATTCCCACACAAAAAAGAAGCTCTTTTTTCTTACCAAGTATATACAAAACAAAACCTAGAACAAAACCCAAAAGTTTCATTTTGCCTAGAATATTCATAATTTTTTCTTACGTTTCAACAAGCGAGCTGATCTCTTTGCAATCTTTCTTTTTGCTTTTTGATCTCGAAAATTTCTTTTCTTTTTGTAATTGAAGGAACGTGTTGTTGCCTTCTTAGTTGGTAGTTCAATTATAGGATTAAACTCTGTAGATCGGTTGTAACTAAAGGATAGCTATGAGAATCGAGCAGAGAGGATTGCATTATCTTGTAATTTGAATTTATTGGATATAGTAGAACAAACCCATAGGATAACAGGGTCTCCGGCTGGGAATTGGAAGAGTGGATTGACTCACAAGGCGAAACCATTATAAATCGCTGCCTGATTTTCTATACTCTATCTTTTCAATTTTTGCAATTTATGTTCATATTTGTTTGATTGCATATCTGGTTCTCATTTTTAAAACTGAAGGGGATTATTTTTAAAGGCAAAATTTTTTATTAATAATCAATTCAACCCCCCTTCTTGATTATTTAAGTGGGACTAAAAATTGGTATCAAAGCTAAGCTCAATTTTCAAAAGAGTATTTGTTTTAAAATCTTGATACCTACAATTGGTATCAAATTGGGTTCTTTTATCAAAATTGAGTGATCCAAACAAAATGGTTGAGAACAATATTACAATTAATCGTGCTCCTTTCTTTGATGGTTCAAATTTTTCTTATTGAAAATGCATGTAGAAACTTACATAAAAGCTAACGATTATGATTCTTGGCAAGTTATTTCTATTGGAGATAATGTGATTACAATGAATGGAAATTCAGTCCTAACAGATGCTGAGAAAAAGATCATTGAGAATAACAATAAAGCTAAAAATTTATTGTTAACTACTATTGCTGCTTCATAATTTTATTTGATATCTTCATGTGTAACAGCAAAAGAGATATGGGATAGATTAAGTAAAACTTATGAAGGAACAAATACAATTAGAGAAACTAAAATTAATGTTTTACTTCAACAATATGAATTGTTTAAGTTTAAAATTGATGAGTCTGTCAAAGATGCTTTTAACAGGTTCACTGTAATAACAAATGAGCTGGCATCACTACGCAAAGTGATTGGTGATCCTGATCTTGTGAGAAAAATGTTAAGAGTCTTACCACCTTCTTGAGATGCAAAGAAAACTACCATAGAAGAAGCACATGATCTCAACAAGCTTTCTCTTAGCCAACTAAGAGAAAAGCTAATGGCTTATGAATCTCACAAAAAGTCCACTCAAGAAGCAAAAAGTAGTACCAAAGGAATAACTCTTCAAGCAAAAGAAGTTGTGGCTAATCAAGTTGAATATGATGAAAGTGAGAATGATGAAGAAGAAGACTTAACTATTTTGGCCAGAAAGGTAAACCGATTTCTAAAGAAGAAAGGTAAAAAGTTTATTACCTATAAAAAGTTTGGTTACAAAGATTTTGATGCTGGAAAAGCTTACAAAGAAAAGAAGAAGAAGGAGATCCAATGTTACTCTCATTAAGAAAATGTAGAAATTCAAGAAGAAAAATAAATCATTGATGGCTACATAGAGTGATATAGATGATACATAAAGTAATCTAGAAGTGTCTGATGAAGAGGAGGAACAAGCAAATCTATGTCTCATGTCTACTTCTTAGGTACATTCTGAATCTGATAATGAAGTAACTGAAGATGACATGCTTATTGAAATGAAAAAGTTATTGAAAGCTCTTAAAAAGGATGATTTGAAATTAGCTAAGTATGATAATTAGGTAAAATCACTTAAGAATGAAAAAGATGTTTTAAACAAATAAACAAATTGCTTGTTGATGAAAATGACATCTTAAAGCATGATAATGAAAAATTGTATGTTGATATTGAGAAAATAAGAAAAGGCTATAGTATGCTTAAGGAAGAAAGCGGTGTTTTAAAAGTAAAAATAGATGACTTATCTAGTTCAATAAAGAACACCATTAGCAAGTTTAATGAAAGTGATAAAAAGTTGACAATGTTGATTTCGTCTCAAAGATTATCTTGTGAAAAGCATGGTTTAAGATATGAGCATTGATCTAGTTCTAATACATCTAAGAAAACCGTGTTTGTAAAAGCTAAACCAAACACAATTAATGAATCAAGTGTTAAAAAGCAAGATTTAAAGTCAAATCACGTGAAAAGGAGTTATACACGCAATACCAGAAGGTACTCCAAAAGTTATCATTCTTATGAATACAATACTAGAAGTTATCCAAGACAGAACAACTTGAAACAGGTAAACAACAGGTATTGGAATAACATATCATATAAATGTTTCTTTTGTAATAAACCTGGTCATATTGAGAAATATTGCTATTATAAGAGAAACAAGCTTAGTAATCATCAAGCTAATCATATTGATAACACAAGCTTTTCTTTCATAGGACCTAAGTTAGTCTGGGTTCGCAAAAAGGTATAATTTGTTTATTAGTGATTTCAAGGATTGAGACAACGAGCAGAAGGATATGAAATTGATGAATAAGTGCCTCAAATGATAAAGAAAGAAAAATATGACTCTCATTAAGAAAATGGAACAACAATTTATTTTGTATTAATGCATCAACTCCCTCAAATGTTTTGTTCTTTATGATTCTAAACAAATTCTTGAAATATGTTATTTTTTTATTAAAATGAAATTAATTGGTATCATATTAAAGGGAGCATAGTTTTTAAAAGAAATTAATAAAGGGAGAGAAGATAAAGGATAAAAAAATTCTTTAGAAAGATGATTAGTTATGTTTTTTGAAATAAAAAGAGGGAGAAATGTTTGAAATGAAATAAGTAAATAGAACAAATGTACTGAAGTTGTTTTACCTACAGTTTTTTGATGATGAGTATGTTAAAGGAACAAATTTCTGCACTTTTCATGCTCAATTCTGCATATTTGATAAAATTCTGTATTTTTTGTACAAATTTTGCACTATTCATGCTACTTTTCAAGTAAAAATTCTGTAATTCAGCATTTTTTTTGCATAATTTATGCAATTTTTTGCATATTATGTGAGATTTTTCTATATATTCTGCACATTCTGGAATTCAAAAAAAAAATTCTGTAGCTTTTACATTTTTTTTGCAACTCTATAAAAAAAATTAATATTAAAAAAATTGCACTTTTACTTGTAAAAATTTATGCTATTTTAAGAGATTTATGCATAAAAATGTTATTGTTTAGACCATCATACATATTTGAAATGTGTGCTTGTCTTTTGAATTAAAAGAATTCATATTTGGTCATATTCTATGAACGTGTTTTTTGTTGATAACAAAAAGGGGAGAGAATTATTTTGTTTAACAAAAGTTTTGTTATCATCAAAAAGGGGAGAATGTTAAATTCTCTTAAAATAAGTTTGATGATAACAAAAAAGTAAAAATCATAACTAATGAGTTTATTAAGTATGTGTATTAAGTAAAGAAAAAGAAGAAAAATGATGAAAAGTATTCAGAATCCAGAATGTTTTCTAGAAGGTTTCTTAAAGGATGAAAAATTTTTCTAGAAATCCAGAACCTTTTACAAAACCTTTCACTGTACTTTTGACAGCAACTCTATATCACGTGATTTCACTGTTCATCTTCTCCAACTTGATACAAATCATTCCAGTTCGGTACAAAAATGAATCTTGAAGACCTAGCTTCGAGTAAATGAGTTTATTTGGGTAATATACTCATTTATTCCACTTAAGTTGGTTTAATCTAAAGGGATTTAAAGTTTTTTTTCAAAGTTTATCTCTCTTCAACGATGGAAATCTTCATGAACAGTACCATACCTGATGCGGATCTGGATATGCTCTGATGCACAAACTCGATAAAGATGTAAACTTTCTTTTAGGGTTTTTCTTTCCAATAATATGAAACTAGCAAAAACAAGATGGATATGAATAAGTATATTGTTCGATGGATGCCACGAACAATAAAACCTAAACTAGTTTGTGTTTGGATTCGAGATTGATAGATGCCACAACCTAGAAAACTAACAAGAGTCAATGAAACAATATGTTCAATGACATATTCGCCACAACACATATAACTCACGAATTGATAAGAATATGTATGATCCAAAGAGAAAAGCAATCTCAATAAAATCAATTTAACCTTAAATAGGTTTCCACACTCAAAGTGTTCTAATAAAAATACTCCAAAATCTTCACCTTCATGCGCTCGTCCCACTCATAACAATCAAATACTTTCTCAACACGAGGTATCCAATCCAAAAACTCCTCAGGTTATTGGTTCCAGTGAAAGTAGGAATTTTCAATCCCTTTTCTCCTCTCATCTCTATCACCTCGCCTCCTACTCCTTACACTATTCACCTCAGATTCATCTCCAGAACGTCTCCTATGACTAGCACCACTGTGACTCCTCCTGTCCCTCACCTCCAGTCTCTCCTAATCACCCTAATATTCTCCTCAACTCAGCCCTAGTCACAACATCTCCTCCATCAGTATTGTTTCTCCTAGCCCTGTGATTGTTGCTATTCACACTACTTTCAGACGACATCTCTTCAATAATCAATACAAAAATCACAGCAGCAAATTTCACACTTCTCAAACCCACAACAACAACCAATCACCACTCCAATAAACACCAACCCTAACCCTAACAGCAACAACAATAGAAATTCCCAAGCAGTGAAAATTAAAAGGAAGATTCAAACCAACCTGTAATGCGATCCGCACGAACAATCTGCAACCACAGCTCTGATACCAAATGATGCGGATCTGGATATGCTCTGATGCACAAACTCGATAAAGATGTAAACTTTCTTTTTTAGGGTTTTTCTTTCCAATAATATGAAACTAGCAAAAACAAGATGGATATGAATAAGTATATTGTTCGATAGATCCACGAACAATAAACCTAAACTAGTTTGTGTTTGGATTCGAGATTGATAGATGCCACAACCTAGAAAACTAACACGGAGTCAATGAAACAATATGTTCAATGACAATATCGCCACAACACGATATAACTCACGAATTGATAAGAATATGTATGATCCAAAGAGAAAAACAATCTCAATAAAATCAATTCAACCTTAAATAGGTTTCCATACTCAAAGTGTTCTAATAAAAATACTCCAAAATCTTCAACTTCATGCGCTCGTCCCACTCATAACAATCAAATACTTTCTCAACACGAGGTATCCAATCCAAAAACTCCTCAGGTTTATTGCTTCCAGTGAAAGTAGGAATTTTCAATTTGATATTTTCAATCCCTTTTCTCCTCTCATCTCTATCAATACCTTATTTGAATAGCTGTTGCACGTTTTCTCCTTCAAGACAAGTGAATATCAGTATCTATAATGCTTCAAGACAAGGATAAGTCCATCACTTACATATTTTTATGGGATTCATGTGTGAGTTCAAAAAAGGGATGTTATCTACTTTTAGTTTAGATAAAGAAGAAGAAGATCAGATTATGATGAATTAGTTTTGGTTTCAAATTCAAATTAAGATAAATGTCACCACAATATCTGGAAGAAACAGATCTCATCTTATCTTCTGCCTAATTGAAGAAATGGAAGAATTCAAATTCAAAAAAGAGATAAGGAACAAAAGATTTTTAACCGAGATTTTGGGAAAGCTTATCCATCTTCCAGATAGCTTTTGGAACATTAAAGAGAAGAAGGAATATATTTCTAAAGTTGAGAAGAAGGAACATATAAAGAAAAAAATAAAAAACTCGTGATCTATCTCTCTCTTTCTCACCTGCAAATACAGAGCTGATACTATTCACACACAAAAAAAAAAAGCTCTTTTTTTTCTTACCAAGTATATACAGAACAAACCCAGAACAAAAACTAGAAGTTTCATTTGCCTAAATATTCAATTTTTTCTTACGTTTCAACAAGCGAGCTAATCTCCTTGCAATCTTTCTTTTTGCTTTTTGATCTCAAAAATTTCTTTTCTTTTTGTAATTGAAGGAACGTGTTGTTGCCTTCTTAGTTGGTAGTTCAATTACAGGATTAGACTCTGTAGATCGATTGTAGCTAAAGGATAGCTGTGAGAATCGAGCAGAGAGGATTGCACTATCTTGTAATTTGAATTTATTGGATATAGTGGAACAAATCAATAGGATAATAGGGTTCCCGGCTAGAAGCTGGAAGAGTAGACTGACGCACAAGGTGGAACCACTATAAATCACTACCTGATTTTCTATACTCTATCTTTTCAATTTTTGCAATTTATGTTCATATTTGTTTAATTGCATATATGGTTCTCATTTTTAAAATCGAAGGGGATTATTTTTAAAGGCAAAAATTTTTATTAATAATCAATTCAACTCCCCTTCTTGATTATTTAAGTGGGACCAACATTATTCATGTTATGTTACATGAACAAAAGAGAGGTATTAGAATTTTTACCTAAGGTTGATAAAGGATTTGGAGATGAAAGAAACAAATGGATAGTGTGTTTATTTTTCACTAAAGAGAAATAGATGGAAGATAGTGTTTAAGAGAAAATTGCTAGAGAGAAAAGTTGAGTAGAAATTTTGGCAGAGTTTTGTATGTAAAATGAGATGTGTGAAAAAATGAGGGAATGTGAAATTTATAGAGAAATGTGGAGGGAAATAGATGTAATAAAATAATTGAAAAAAAAACGAAAATTAGCAGGGAGAGAGAGGGGTAGCACTAGCCTTAGAGAGAGAAGAGAGGAGGTGTGAAAAAAAAAATCAATTTTGGTAAAGAAAAGTAATAAAGTGTAAGAGAAGCTATGTAAAAAGTTGTATTGAAAATGTAAAAATATAAGAATAGACATGTAAGAGTAAGAAAAAATTATAGAAAAAGTAGAGATAATGAATAGTAATGAATAATAGTGAATAGTAAATGATAGTAGACTAGATAAATAAAATATTGATAGTAAAAAAATATGTAAACGAGCTATATCTGATTTTTTAAGAGCCGTAAAATTCTATAACTGATATTTTACGATTCCTCATCTTATTATGAGTCTAATCATGTTATTAGAATATTTTCACTGTTTGCGTAACCGGACTCTATTCCTAGAAACTGATCCCATTTGAGTTCGAAATGACGAATTTTTTACGAATTTGATCTTTTTAGGTTACGTGACATTATTCTGCACTATTATCTAAGGTTATCTCAATTTTATTGTTTTAGAGTTTCACACGCAGGATTACTAGATCTAGATTTACTACGGCTTGTTGTTAATATAGTTAACTTTAGGATTCTGGTTCGACTTCCAGTTCTAGGGTTTTATCTATAAGATTAGCATAAAATCTAGGGGTTTACAAATATTACATATACATATTAATATATAGAAAGTTGATTTAGTAAAAAGAAAAATATATAAACATAAACATGATCATAAAGTCAAACATGACATGAATAATATGTTGTTTTTATATTTTCGTTCCCTAGCATATGCATCAAGGGGATTTCATATGGAAAATACAACATACATATTTATCATGCCATATAACATACCTATAGAGGAGGTTTATGTTTACCTAAGGTAGTTGATGAAAACAGATTTGAGAGAACTTAGGATTTATGTATGTATAAACAAGGAGGAGGAAAGTTGTTGAGAAAAATTTTAGAGAGAAAATTTGTGAGAAAAATTGGTATAGTTTTGTTATGGAGAAAAGTAAAATGTGTAAGAAGTAAAAGAGGGAAATGTATTTATAGAGGAAAAAGGAGGAATAAAATATATAAAAATAAATGGAAAAGGAAAGAAAATTGAGGGAAAAGAAAATTATAAGAGATAGGTGTAAGAAAAATATAGAGTGAATAGTAGTAAATAGTAATAAATAATGAATAGTAAGCAAAACAAATAGATTATCGGTAGAGATAAAAATACGCGTAAATAGGCATATCTGACGTTTTTAGAAACTGAAAAATTTGTAACTAATATTTTTATAAACGATAAATTATTAGGTGATATTTGAAAGATGATTTGATATTATTTTATCATTAATTGTTATCTTGTAAACCTCGGAAATTTTTTACATTAGTACACGACTCTAAAATAGAAAGAATAAACTAGTTAGTAAACCTATAATCCAACAAAAACCTAAAAATAGATCAATGACTTGAATTTGGTTGGGTTAGGATCTAAAAGCCGAATAAAGAACTTCTTTGACCCTAATTGATATCAAAAACAAGATTTCGTATTGAGCTGATAATTCAAGATATAATTAAAGGTAACGCAAATTTTCAAACCCCGAAACTTGTCATACAAATAGATTAGATAGAAAATATAAATATAAAGATTAAATGACTACTATTAAACTCAACAAAGACTTGAAACTAGAACAATAAGTAGTAATGAGCCCATACATGGATTTAAACCCTGAATTCAAGATTCCTATATAGTATTAAACACTACTAATAAGATTTCATAGTAGGGAGCTTCTCGTAGTGAGATCGCTGGCCCTTGTCATGGTGAGTTTGGTTGCTTCCATGATAAGGGAAAGGGGAGTGGTGAGGTGGGCCCCTTTACACTTTTTTTGTAAAGAAAGGATGAGATGGCTTAGAAGAGAGAATACGTGGCACAGAAGAAGCTGTTCGAGAATGCCCAGTTGGCGGAATTCTTACCTATGATATCCCCAAGAGCTGATTCGATAGCAGTCAGACCGATTACGCTTACACCAACAGCAGGTAGGCAAAGGCAAACAACAGATATGGCTAAAGCACCGGTAAGACCAAGAGCGGAAATGAAGACAGCTTCTATGCCAAGAGCGTCTGCGTTGAGTAGATCTGGGTCTTATAACCGGTGGTAGAGGACTGGCAATTGAATCACTAACCGCAGTTGCTGGACTAGCACTTCAATTAGCTGTGACAGCATCCGTTGGTGCCGTTGTTAGAGTGAGCGTTCCCGCTGCATCGAGTTCAATACATTGCGCGCACGGTTCTCGTTATTGGACTTTTATTTTGGGTTCGCTACTATCATGTGTTCGAGTGGCTTGACGCTCCTCTAACTCTGGTCTAGCTGGGGAGAGGACTCCACTCATTGCCCGATCCTCTCTCTTATACGGTGTTCGAAAACCTAAGATATATAGATAACTTGGCTAATATATCAAATGCGATAATGAGTGGATAACCAACTACGCTTATAGATGGGAAACGATAACCTAAAGATAAACCATTAGGATTATAAATATACAATAAAAATATAAACAGATACATAACTAAAGATCTAGACTCCAAATAAATATTTGAATCACACCATTATTTTAATAAGGGTTTTCTTAAGTTATTGGAGCCTAAAACAAAAATTGACCAAATAAGCTTAGGAAACCTTAATCGCGGGAGATAAAATTCTAAAAAAAATTAATCACATAAATTTAAAACTTAAAGTTGTATCATTTGATAACCTAAACATTCTATAGAATCCTATAAAAATATTTTGGACAAAAACTCTCAAATATTAGCTAAATTATACCTGATTAACTCAACAAACTACCCAAAAATTTAGACAATATTGTTTAATAATTAGTAATATTATACATATACATATCAGGATCGGTTCCAAGTTGAAATCAACAAAGGGTTTGGATTGTCTTGAAAATTGAGAACCAAAACTTCATGAAAAATCATTCAAAATGTGCTCAAAAGGTCAACAAATTCAACACACCAACAAATCATGTATTGCCACCTCAACTCCCCCATTAATGACAGCCAAAACAACTGGATGAAACAGTGCTAAATGTGGAACAATCGAATGCAATTGTCGAAGGAAAATCATCCTTATTAGTCTCTTATATGTGTGTGTGTGTGTGTGTGTGTGTGTGTGTGTGTGTGTGTGTGTCACGCCCCGATGGGTACCCTAAACGTGGCAGTCCGCCGTACACAATATTAAAGCCTAAGAATGACCACCTTAGTCACGCGAAGGCTTCCATACTATGTACAAGGCGTCTAACACATAAAGGAGACAAATCGGAATGATACATTTTATGTTGATACAATTGAGTAACAATGTAAAGGAAATACAATCCACTATACTCCAAATACAAAACACTATACTTCAAAATACAGTTCATCAAACTTCAATTACATTCATCCCAAGACTTCACTACATAAAACTATTACAAAGCAAATCGTAAAGCTTAGCCAAAAACTTCAAGCATTCTTATATCTTGCCGGAATCCCGAAGTCATTCTCGACTTCAACCATCTTGGTCCCCACTTAGCATTCTTGGAATAACCTGCTCATTTAAACAACTATTGGGGTATAAGCTACACTAGCTTAGTGAGAATTCCCTTAATTCCGTACCATAACAAACAAGTTATTAATCAATCATATGCTATGCATGAACAAACACGTGAGCAAGCAATTATGCATGGGTAACCGGAACCCACACACAGAACGGATTTACGCCCTCCGTATCTTGGGTTAGGAATGGTATTGAGTCTACACGACCGCTGCTAGTCCCCAAGCCCTGGCTCTTAGCACTCGACTCGGCTAGGCTCATACAAGGATGCATCCACATGCGCCTTAGTACCCGAGAATGAGCTCTGGCACCGGGTCTCCGTACTTAAACGAGTCCTCGGACCATACCGATCGACCTGCGTAGGAGTAGCACGCTACCAAATGCAATATGTCTGATGCGATGCATGATCAATTACTTTTTGCTTAGGTCAAATATTTATACATTCTTTAGAGTGACCAGGCAATATCATACACATAAATAATATGAACCGTGCAGTTATCCAATCAAATCGTGGTTTCGATATGCTTTAGTATTCCTTGGCATACATTCATCACAGTCTCATCATATATCCCATCCCCATTCACATCGATTTTTATCTTGTTCCTAAAATTCTAATGCGACTAATTACAAGCACAATCAAGGTAACAAAACAAGGAGAAAACTCACTCAGCCATTGGATCACCGGTCTTCTAGTAATAATAATCCGGTGGTAGGGAATCGTCGAACTCGGGATAACCTAAAAAGGAAGAAATACTCTAATCAGTATTTCAACTCAAACTAATCCAACGACTTCATACGAACTTATCAAATTCGTAATTCGCGTCCTAAGCGGGAATTCCAACTTAAAACGGCCATAACTTGGTCATTTTAACTCGGAATCTCGCAAATTTTATATCGATTTCTATCTACTTCGGAAGAGCTTTCTAAATATGAAGCTTAAATCAAGTTTTGAAAATATCTAAGCCTCGGAAACGAGGGATCAGATCTGTACAGCGGTGACATAGGTTCCGAAAATGCGGTTTTCATGAATGCACTTGAGATTCCTAAGTGTAAAATGAAACTAAATGCAATGGTAATGATTTTCCCTATTATGAATGTCATGATGTGAACTTTAATGGGTCTATGTTCTTATAACTTTTTAGATTTAAAGAATTTGAAACAAACTTTTCTTAGAAACCATTTTCTACCAATGTCTAGTAAGTGAATTTACTACACTTGACCACATCTACATTTTACAAGGATTTTCTTTAGAAAAACTCCACTTTGTTTAAAGAAATTTTGACCCTTATATTAGTTATATCCTAAGGCCTTTATTTCTTTAATAAAATTCACATTTATAAACTTTTAAGTGGGTCTTTTACTATAGGGTTTCCAAAAATCCGAATTTACAAAAGTCCATTTTCAAGTTGATTCCTTTAGGGAAAATATATTTTATACTTGAAACTTTAAGTATCTATTATACCTATATCCTAAGGACTTCATTTGTTCAAGAAAATATCATTTTTGAAGTTGGAAAAATAGTGTTTTCTAACCCTACATCCATTATTACGAATTTTATCTACATGACTTTTAGCTCAAAACTTCTATGGACTTCATTTCTTGTTTCCAACATTTTCTTTAGTAAAAACTCATTTAGACTCATGAAAAATACTATACATTATCTATTACCCATAGGCTTCATTTCTCTTATAAAATCTATGTTTAGAAGTTGATAAAAGTGTTTTTGACCTAGGTTTTCAAAGTGATCCGAATTTACACAAGTTCATATTTTGAAAAGTGTTTTCCTTTTTGACTTTATTAACTTATCTAACCATAGATCTACATACTAGGAAGGTGATTTACTAAAGACAAAAGCATTAAAGACTATTAATGCACATAAACACAAAATAGTAATGAAACCTTAAATGCCTACATGATCATGAGTAGTAATATGATGGATCTACTTTATCAAATGTTTAAATGAGTTTTGAAAACATAAAAACTATATTTTTATAAAAGATCTTTGTTTAAAACGCTTTTTGTTGAAGGAACATCAAGCTTTTGGTATGAAAGCTTCTTTAAAAGTTAGATCACTTTGTAATGGTTCGGGATTTTTGTTTTGATATCTCATTGTTCCTACTAAAAGATCATGGGAACATGGAGTTGAGATATCCAAAAATCACTTAGCCATAACAAAGTTTCATGAGTGGAAGTAATGGAACTTTACTTACTTGAAGTGGAAATGGAAGATAAGAAGAGAAAAATAGAAGTTGTGTGGATGTGTGAGGGGCTTGGGAAGTTTCGGCTACAAGAGGAAAAGGAGAGGATTTTTGAGCTTCTTTTACACTTTGTAAAATTGGAGAATGAAAGAATGAAGAGAGAGAGAGAAAAGATAGCTTATAAATGAAGTGGATTTAGGTTAAATGAAGTTAGATTAAAGGGAGAAAAGATTGCAAAATGGACATGGGGAGGGGGGCCAAATTCACGCCAATCCATGCATGGGGGGAAGGAAAAAGTTTGATTTTCTTCTTTTGATTTGGCTTTGATTTGAATTGTGTACCATTTGTCATAATTGTCTTGATTTTTAAGAGACAAAAAGTCATTTAGAAAGGTGATTGATTGAGTGATGGTAAGGGTTGAATTTATAGAGTAGGCTAATAGGTAGACTAGGTAGTATAGGTGGTACTTTTTGAATAGTAGTGAATAGTTGACAAGACAATTTAATTTCCGGTAGTAATGGAATACGAATAAAAAGGCTATAACTGTATTTTTCATAAGCCGGAAAATTATGAAAAATATATTTTTGAAATCCTTATTTTATTTCGATTCAAATGAGTATTTATAAAGAAATTTCGGGGCACGCTTTTCTATAATGGGTCTCGGGATGACCCGGAATTGAAATTTTCTAAAATCTGATCTTTTCTTGGTTTGAAATATAATCAAGAACTATATCAAAATTAATTTTGCTTATAAAAGTTTCTTATTTGGAAACCGAGGAAAAGCCGGAATTGGGTTTCTAAGTTTCTCACAAAGCTTGAACTAAACGGTTTAGGGTTTCATTTTCGGTTTCCGAAGTTTACTTGATTACTAGGAAACCCAGGGTATAAAATAATAATAATAATAATAAAATTGTGTAATGAAATAAAATGAATAGTGCAAAAGAATAATCAATTACCGGTAGAAATGAAAATACGGTAAAAAGGTTATAACTGTAACTTTTATAACCCGAAAAATTATATAACTGATATTTAGAAATCTCGTGGAATTACGAGTCTAACGGTACTAATGGTATATTTTTGATATCTCGAGTCCCGGGACACGCTTTTCGAAGTCTGTATCCGAACGGGTTCGAGATAGGTCAAAAATTTACCAATCTGATATTTTAACAACTTATTTTACTACGAGCTATTCTACATATTTAAACTACCTTTCGGCCTCTAGAGTTAGGGCGCTAGATTGCCGGACTTAACTATTGTATTCCGGTTAGGGTTTCCGGATGATTTTCGGTTTAGACCTTTGCCAAATTGGAAACTGAGATTTTCTGTTTATACAACGTATTTAGTTTGAAATTTATTTTAAATTTTATTTTTATAAGTATTTAATATCTCTTATTGCTTTTCGGAAATCTGAATTGAATTATTATATCCGGAGTTATATCGGTAATGGTTACCGGATATGATTTTCTTGAGTTTGAGTCAATTATCGATTTTTGGAATGATTTTGGGGAAATCTTGATTTTATAATTTGCTTTGAAAAAGGATCTTCATAGTGTTTTGTTTTCGAATTTATTTTTGCTTCGATTTAAGGTTTTATGAACAATTGGTAACTTAAGGATTATTAATTTGTTATTTTGTTTCTTGAATTCTTCCTTCTTAAGATTACGAGATTTCAATTTCTAACTCGTTCTATGATTCTTGGGTGTTTGATTTGATCGTTAGGGCTTTATTGTGATTTCCGTCTCTTAGGATTATTAGTCTGGTCGTTTGGGGAATTTCCAAAGTCTATATTTTTATTATTGGTAGATAAAGTTTTCTTAATCGTGCCAAAGCCTATTATGGAATTGGCCTTTGGTGATTTCCTGATCCTTCAAATTGTCATGTTAAGATTAACTTGCTTTTTAGCAAATTATCACTGTGTTTTATTTTTATCCCGATTTTTATGAATTATAGATTAGGTAAGCAGTTTATCTTACGTAATGGTTTTTGGACTTAAGGACTTTTATAGTCCTTATTTTATTTTTAGATTTTCTCAAGTCTAATGAATTCTTACTTTCGTTTATATTTCAGGACTCGTTCAAAGTTCGGTTTTAATTTGGAGTGATTTTTAGGGTTTATTTTCGAAGTTCATTTTGGAATTATTTACTGAATTTCGGGGGCATTACAGTCTGTGTGTGTGTGTTTGTGTTTATGGTTCTTAATGCACAAACAAACAAACAAACATCAATTACTCCCAAAATTTCCAGATCAAAACAAATCCTAATTAGCAGCCAAATCGACCTAACAACAGAGTTCATCTCATCCAAAACATCTCAGTTCGAATCAAAGAAGAAAATAATACTAAAGACACTTAAGTTGGCAACGAGGTGAGTTGTTGTAATTCGGCTTATTATTTGTTGAAAAACAATGAATTGGAACTGACTTCTAATGATCATAGGATATTACCAACCCAAGAACAAGCTTCAAATTTCACCGAATAGGCTCAAGCAAGGTAAAATTCAAAAACCCTGGTTATACTTTTCCAAATTTGAAAATTTAATACCACATACATGTTGATGCGTTATGAGTTGATATATATAGATATATATCACATAGAAACACTTAGGAATGATTTGAAAATGTTTTATAACGTAGAAAAAAATTGAAAAAATACGAACTGTTTCATGGGAGAATTGATAAACAATGTCAACACTGTTCCTATGCAAGCAGTGTAGACGCTGAACTACGACGGCTTACGAGGGTAGGCCGACGGTGTTGAGGTGGCTTGTATGGAACAAAAGCTACGTAAAATTTATTTTTACGTAAAATGAACGAATGTCGACTAACTAGGGTTATACGCCGGCAGTGTATAGTCCGGTGTACGTGGAAAAGCTGGCAGCTTACAAGCCAGTGCAACCTTATACGAAATAAAATGAAAAACTTAGAATGTCGGCATCTGGGTTTCAACGCAGTGGCGTGGCATACAAAATGTTTTTCTTACGAAAAGTCTGCGTTTACAGACAGGATATTTTATAATAATATAAACATATTATATATAGGTATATCAAAACAGAATTTACTAAGAAATAAAATAAATACAGTTACTTAGAATAACAATATGTTTAACATTAGATAATTCTAAAACCTAGAAATTGTAGAGAAATATCAAGTATTATTAGTAATTATAATTGTTAAATATTTGCTCTATATAAATAAATAGATAATAATGGAATCAAAATAAGCTAAATTTACGAATAATGTGACTTCTGAAAATGACAAAATAATTGTATGAAATAAATTAAGAGAAACACAACAACACTAAATAATGATAAACAAATATGAGTTACTATAATGGGTCAGTTAGAAAATAAAATAAAAGTAGTATTAATAACTACGAAAATATAAGTTTATCCAATATATATTTTTAGATATCAGATAAATGTATATAATATCCAGCAAGATCAAGACAAGTAAAATGAAAATAAATATTAATTAATATTGGATTATCATAGGATCATTAAAAGACCAATATAGTACTAGAATGAAAACCCAAACATCAATATAGGATACTTAGACATTCATAAAAGTTTAATCATATAGCTTATATGCCATTGATGAATATATTAATCATCTCAATAAGTGACCTAAGTACTTGTGAGGATTTTCTGACGACTACTACGACTAGTCGACATGAGCAGATGAGTGACTCAGTCTTATTACACTGTATGTGCTGGTAACTTAGCGAATCTTAAATAAAAGAAAATAACTTGAGTGTATTATATGGGTTTATGGAAACTGTTTGTTATATGAGACATTGATTGCCAAGTCACTCTATTAATTAAAAAAAAAAAACAAAATCATGTATGAATATATTGTTTGTGTACATGATGAAGTGTCTGTGCATTGATTGATCGCTTTCAACTTGATTAAAACTACTAGTACCATAAAGAAAATTTATACATGCATTGCATATTTTGCATAAGTAGCATTTGAGTAAGTAGTAGCCCACTACGTGTTAGTATTTCGGATCTCTGGTAATGTTTGGATTATCTAGGCAGAAAAGCTATTAGTTAATCGCAAGATTACCTTTGTTCTGTTGATACCATAGGAACTAAATGGTAAATGAAGGACACCGCTTATGGTATTGCTTGGAAATAACTAACACTTAGTGGAGTTTCTAAAGCTAAAAAGGAATGAATGTTTAAGACACATAAATTCAAAAAGACAATTAAAGTGAGCAGTTTTGTTTCCTGAAAGCTTAGTCTCTCAGGGTAGGCCATAGATTGTGATCCTTCAACCTTGATGAGAGGGCGTAATCTTCATCCTGTTTGGATTCGGGGTTATATAGCTTGTATTTGTGCTTAGATTGATTGTTATTATTTATATGATTTTAATTAACTTGTTTGATATATAATAAGTTTTGGTTATTCAACTAAGCTCGTTTTGCTCACACTTCAACAGTCCTTTCAGGTTTACATTGCGACCTTGGCTCATTCTTCTAGGAGCATGGTCCGTAAGAATTTAGAAGCTGGAAGCTTAAAAAAATAGGATAAGATATTTCTATTTTAGTTGCAAGTATCTTGCATTAGAAACTTTAGTTATGTATTTGGAGAATTTTATGGAAATGATATGGTCTGTAATATTATTTTTATTCTCAAACTAGGGATGACATTATTTACTAATTTATGACTTATATATACTTGTCCTTCTTATCGTAGCAACTAAAAGATCCTGTTTATTGAAAATATGCTATTCTCAGAAGGTAAACTAGTAATAGTATTCAAGTACATCTTGTTTACTACTACTAAAGTACCTTGGACATGACATATCCAATTTTGTTATCTCAGTTATGTGCTAAAGATCGGGTACCCAAATGGTCTTTTAGCCTTAACTGTTGAATTTGACCCAAAAAATTTATATATGAAATTTTATAATATCTTAATATTTCTAGGATAAATTTTTTGTCTAAATATTTTTCTTGTTTTACGTGTTGGTGCCCTGATTTTAAAAACCGATCCTGTTTGGGTTTTAAAACGCGAATTTTTGGTGAATATGATCTTTTTAGGTTATATGACATTATTTCAAATCATAATCCAGGGTTATTTCATTTTTATTGTTTTAGTGTTTCAAGTGTGGTCTTGCCAAATCTAGATCCTTTATATCTTAATGTTGGCCTAGGTTGATTTTAAGATTCAAGTTTCAATTCCGGCTTTAAAATTTGCTTGCAAGATTATAAAATCTTGGGCGTTTATGTTTCTACTATATATTCGGTTCAAATTTGATTTTTATGATTTATTTAATATTTTACAATTCTCAAAATTATCTAATCAAATCAATGTCTTTGAAAGTTAAACGTTGACTCGATTTGATTTTGGGGTTTTAGTTTTAGTCTTGACTCTAAGATTCACTTATATTGCTACCGAAGAATTTAGGAGTTTATAATTTCATCATTAATTGTCATCTGGTGATATTATCTCGATTTGCATGCAATAACTAGGTATGAAAATGGCTTTGGCTTAACCGGTGAAATTTCAACTTAATAAATTATTACTATATTATGGAAAAATTATTTCATATTATTTTGTCATTAAATATTATTTGGATATATTATCTTGATTTATTTGCTAGAGATCAGATAGAGGAATTGTTTAGCATAGGGATTTGAGTCGAACGATTATTAGATTTTTATTTTGTTTTTAACGGTACTCTTTTTCTTAAGGTTACGGAATTCCATATTTGATCTTGTTTAGAGTTTCTAGTGTTTGATTTTAAGTTAGGTCAGTTTTAGGGTTTAGGTTTCAATATTAGCTCTAGAATTATTTTCTAAGAATACTAAAAAAATTAGGGCTTACAACTAACTAGTGAACTGCAAGGAAATAAAGGCCCCATGTTCATTTGTCTAGTAGGTTTGTTGTCTAACAAGAGTGAACCCGATAAGTTTGTGTTAACTTTAAATTTATTTGAGCGATTGAGATATATAGTGGCTCAATGACTTAGCTATGGTGATATATTGGAAATGATCCCTAGAATTTATGGGTGACATTGAAAGGGGTTGGTTTAGTAGCCTTGTTCCTACTTCAGGGATGCATAGAGGCTTATCTCTAAGTACCCTTGTTGCTCAAGAAGGTTTAGTCAACCAAGTGGTTGAGGTACACTATTTTTTTTTTTCACCCTTTCTTTTCTCTTTTTTTTTTCTATTTTTCATTCATTGTTATTTTTATGGTATTATGTAATATTGTGTGTGTGATATTATGTTTTTTGTATTATTTGATGAATATATATAATATTATTTTATTATATTAATTATTGTAAACCAATCTTAACCGAAAACATGTTACAAACGGACAAAATATTTAATAGATTTGCTGATAACTTAACTTTTCTAAGAATTTGAAAATATTAACAATTGAAATTAAAGAATAAAAGGTTGATAATTTAAATAGTAAGTTAGATAAATGTTAATATTTTTTTGTCATTAAACCTTTTTTTTTCCTCTTATCATTGTACATATCAATTAACCTTTTTGATAGCAAAAGAGCTAATCCCATTTCTTGATGGAGGAAAATTCTACGGTTTTGTTAATTTTTTTTTTTTTAAATTACATCGAAATGTCACAACATTTGAAGGTAAGTTTATTTAAGAT
Source organism: Combretum micranthum (assembly GCA_024138025.1). NCBI lineage: Eukaryota > Viridiplantae > Streptophyta > Magnoliopsida > Myrtales > Combretaceae > Combretum > Combretum micranthum. The sequence goes on from JAMXBD010003815.1 coordinate 73,604, forward strand.
CATAATATTTCGAGTGGTTCATTTGAGCTCACAATATTTAGGGAAGTGAGTCAATCAAGCTTACCATTAACAAGTGTCACAACATAGCGAATCTTTTGACTTTTAATTAGATTTTCCTTCTATTGGCTAATGTCAATAATGACCTCAATTGACCTATTTCTTTAAATATCGTGACCTTAAATGAACCACTTGAATCATTCAAATAAACTTATACCCAAAAGTTGTAATATTTCAGTTTAATTTGCTCTTTTTTTTTAACGAGACTGATCTTGTTAGTTATTTAATGATTTGGATTCATACATAATCATAATTGTATCATTAAAATACTTAATATATCATTATTAAATTTATTTTAATTGTTAGATAATTGACCAGACTATTTTGAAGTTCCCTTATGTAATTTATTTTAATTAATAGATTTGTAACTTAATAAGTAATATTATTATACTTGATCTCTCACAAGTGAGATGTTTTTAATCAAACCTTCTATTTAGGGTTGCAAAAAAGCCAACTATCTTTTGAAGGCTTTGGCTCAGCTTGGTTAAAAATTATCAAACTCGAGCTCGAGCTAGTTTTTTAAAAGCTAGGCTTGAACTTAAGTTCGCTAGCTAAATGAGCTTTATTTTGAGCTCAAACTCCACTAATTTACAAATAGAGCTTAAGCCGAGCCGAGCTGAACTTTTATTGAGTCTAAAATTAAAACTCAAGATCAACTCGTTTAATAGCCTTTTTCATTTTTTTTAAACTAAAAATAATATATAAGAGTTGCTATATATATATATATATATATATATGTGTGTGTATCAAGTAGTAATTTGTTTTTGTTACTTTAGTTATATATTAATATATCATAAATATAGAATTTATATATTTGTTAATGAGTTCATTAACGAGTCTACTTTTTGAGCTTGTCTATAAACCTAAAATAAGTCAGTTCGTGAGTCTAAATCAAAATCGAGTTTGATCCGTTTAGATAAATGAGCTATATCTTAGACTTGAACACACTTTGTTTACTAATTATGTTTGATCGAATAAACAGAGTAGCTCACGAGTAATTGTATTTGTTTGCAACTCTACTTCTGCTGATATAATGATTGGAGGGGAAAAAAAATAGAAAAGCACGTTATAAGTTTTAAATAAAGAAGTGCTACCTGATAAGTCAATGGTGGTGCGGACTCCTACAGCTTTAACCCCCCAAGTACATGGAAGCACGCGTGAGGCCAAGGATTCGAGGATTTGAATTATTAAATGCCAATTATTCCGAAAATTCATCAAGTATCCGACACGACGTGAATGAGGTTATGAAATAAATTGATGTTCACTAATATGATTACCATCAAATCGTCACTTCGACAGCGCATGTTTTTTGATGTAGCGGTGATCCAATCATCGTCAAGTCTTTTTAATTGGATAAAAAGACAATTTTTGTGTGCTGTGAGAAACCTGTGGGTTTATGTTTTGACACGTATCATTTCCTAAAAAGTGGAGAATCTTGAGAAATTAGATTGTGGGTGGAGGAGTAGGAGGTGATTTTAATCACCTTCCACATTGACGTGCAAGATAGGGGGAGGGGGATAAGAGAGGTTAAATAAAATTATAATTTAAGATCTGGTTATTTTTAATTAAAAAACATATCATTAAATAAGGTTTAGCTTAGATTAAAATCTTTTAAATCATTAAATAACATGTGATTGGGTTTAGACTATGAAATTAAATCAAATTTTAACCTAAAAAAATAAAGTTTTGTTCAAATCTTTTACATATATGTAGCTATTCAAATATTAAATTACCTTTATACTACAAAGTTTAAATTGCAATTACTGCAAAATATAATATAGACCCATCACATTTATTATCTATAGTCTTATATAAAATTATTTAATTATTAATTAGTCATTCATCAACAAATTATATTCATTGATTAATACATGTAATCATAATCTATAATTTTCTATAAAACCAACCAATCATTGACCAAAAAAAAGGAAAAAGAACCACCAATCAATGATCTATCAACCAATTCGGTAAAGAAAAAAAAAAGGGTTATTTGTGAACAGAAGTCCATCCATGAATAAAAGTTATTTACTAACAAAATACATTCAAAAATTAACATATAAAAGTCATAACTATATAAGCAAAGTCCATACTCTACAAAGTTAAAAAATAATTAACAAAGACACAACTAATAACCCATCAATAGAATAATGTATCTCAAGACTAAAAAAAAGCTCATCAAATAATAGATACTATAATGAAACTATAAGAAAAATATACAATCTTTAACCAAACATCATAATGAAATACATAGTTATAAGTAAAATATTATTATATTTTAAAAATTTGATTTGTTTAAAGATTGGTTTTGATTTACCTTTTTAAACTAACCATAAATTTATAGATTGGTTCGGATAAATAATTATTTATTATCTTTTGATTAGACAAGCAACCAACATAGTTTAAAACTTTGCAATCAGTCCTAAACTTGGAGTAACTAACTCATGACTCCATGACAAGTAGATACATATATATACTTATATAAATATATTGTGTTGGGTACTCTCTAATACCTTGAGTACCGTACTCATACCACTTTTAAACTACCAGAATCCTCTTTATGTGTAACTCCATTTGGGACAATGATACACACAGATCATCAGGATGTCATCCTAGTAACACCAGTACTCCTAGTTCACTAGACCTAGCTAAGCATAAGCAACAACAATTTAAAGTCAGATATTGTTAAATTCATTTGAAGTTTCTAAGCCTACTCCATAAGCAACAACCAAGGTAAGGACATACCTAATACAATGTTTGAAACAACTAACATAGCAAAACCAAAATCACCTCATCACATATAACAAATACTAACTCATTGTTTGATTTTAGGAAGAAAGCATACTTCTCTTCCTAAACTATCGAGAATTATTACTACTCTATGTCTAGATATACCTTCCTACTTAGGTTTAGGTTTACTAGATATTAAGATAAGGATTTAGGTGTAATTCCTAAGTTTTTTCTAAATTAAATTAAATATTACAATTAAAATCAATATAGTTTTAACATAAAAATTAAATAATGAATAGTTAATCGGTTTATTTATATTAACATGTGTAGAATGAGTTAAGTAAGAGAGAGATTTAAAATTTCAATTGATCTATTTTAAAAATTTTAATTGATTTATTTACTTTCAAATTTTCTATGAACTTGAATTTCTAAACTCAACCCTTGAATTATAAGAATTTATTTAATTATCAACTATCTCAAGAAAATTTTTATTTAAATAAAATTCTAATTTGAATTAATCAAACTTTGCTTTAAGTTTAATTTATGTCTCTTAATGCATTAAGTCTAAGAAGCCCAATTCCGCTTGTAAACCTAAGCCCACAATTCAATTTTTCTCCACCTTACTAATCATACTCCACATACACAAAGAAGTCCTTATGGTGCCCAAAAGTCGAACTTTGGATATTAAGAATAATTATCAAATAAATTTGACAAAATTAATTATCTAAAAACCCATAGTAGGCGCCATTGTTTCTCCCTTAAAATACTTCACTTCCTTCTTCAATTTTACTTTCAAATTCTCCTAAAATCCCATTCAACCTTCCATTTTCTAGTCAAGATTAAATTAGGTAAGATACTACTTACTTTTGCTTTGTTAATCTTGTAAGATAGATAGGTTGTTGAGGATGTTGGTGTTAGATAGGTAAAGATTAATTAATGAAATATTATAGTTAAAAACCTAAATATAGATATGATAGACTTTTGGTTTTTTGAAAAGGCTAATGTTATGTATAAGCAAGTGTAATGTTGGTATGTAAGTGTAAAGGATATATAAACCTTATATGTTAATGTGGAAGTGTTTTTTTTGAAAATAAGATCATGTTAGTTAGTTGAAAGTGTAAAAAATTTTGAAGTTTGGAAATATAACTTAGGGTTTTAATTGATTACAAGCGTGATAAAGCGAGTAGTGGTCTCGGATGTTTGAATTTACACAATCACGGTGTGATCTACCCTATGATGTCTCGATCAACATTTTGTACTCATCCATGGGCATGATTGAGCTCGTGATCATCGCTATCATTGTATAATATTATAGCACCCTTCATTACAGGCAGTGATGGTGCTCGTAATGGTGATCATGGCCTTGATAACGAAACATGACTTGTTCCTATTTTATTTTATAAAAATAATATTAAATAAATAATAATATAGGATATAATATATATAAGTATTAGTTTAAGATCGTTATAGGATCTTACTTAAGTTAGATCAAGAATCTTAGATTGAAGAGATGCTAAGTCATAATATGTGGACTTAAGTAGTTAGTTAAGTTATGTAGATGAATACTACTATGAATAGCACCGTAAATGTCATAAGGACTAATGAACTAGGGAATGACAATATAAATTTAGGAAACTCAAGCACAACTAGAAATCTTATATAGTTATTATACTTAGTAAACATTTTTGTTATCTTATAAGAGCTATAAAATCAAGATTTGGACTTCTCGACAGACTATTATGATGACTAAGCCAAAATGCACAAGTATGTAATTGGAATCTCTTGTACTGTTTATAATTGTAATGCAGTGGCATATGTTCCTAAATATAACTGAAATCAGTCATACATGGGAACTAGGGAATAATGCATGATGTATGTTATGAAAAAAATGATAAATCTTAATATTAAAAGTGATAACTATTTGCTTAGTATTGATTGTGTTAAAGTGTAATGTGCATGGTTGATTGTTTGTAAATTTACTAGTCACCAAAGTAAACTGATTTAATCTTAATCAACCATTAAATAAATTGGACAAGCATTTGCCACATTGACATAACTTGCATATGCATGGTGTTCACATCACGTATTAACATCTTGTCCTAAGCTAATGCTTTGTTGGTCAGTGAATCTGATTAAGGTTACTCCTAAGCTATCAATCCTCTAGGAACTAATTAGGAACCAAAGGACATTACCTAATGAGAGTTTGACATTGAATTGTTAGTACTTAGTGAAGTCTTTGCGTTCTAAGGTGAAGTTAAGGTTAGATATAATAATAAAAGTTTGTAAAGAATTCTTCTTCTTTAGTTTTTTGTCTCTCCTAGTGTGAATTACTGAGTTGGTCCTTCAAACCCCAAGAGAGGGCATAAATCTTCATTGTTTTGGATTTTAGTCATCGAAACTACATTCTGCATATGTTGACTGTTACATTGCATATGTTTATTAATTAAACATTGCTTGATTTGCTATATCGTGTTAAGATTTTGTTATTCATTAAGCTTGTTGTGGTCACACTCTAATAGATTGCTTGTTTACAGGAATTAAGGAGAATGATCAAAACTACGGAATAGAAGCTAGCTAAGAGATGTTGGTGAAATTTTGGAAAGGAATTGAAGAAAGTAAATTGAATATGTAATGAAGACTTTTGAAGACAATTGATTAAATTTGTAAATGTTATGAAATCTTTTGGAAACTAAGGATTGTAAAGTTTTAATATTATGATGTAATGACAAGACATGTTGTAAGTTATTTCTTGTATGTAACTTATATGTATACAATATTTTTTTATTCTATCAACATTTTGATCTTATTATAATTGTCCACACCCAGAGTATTTTTAATTAGGTATGTTCATGTAATTTTCTAGAAGCTTCATATGGATTTACATAAATGTTTATGACTTTAGTTTGTTACATGCTACATCAATACTACTAGGTATCATGTGGAAGGTGGGACATTAGGTATTTAGGAAGGTCAAAACAAAGATAAAAATAAGGTTACATCATCCCTCTATTGATCACACTTGTGATGGAGGATGGGAAAGGGTTGAGAGAAAAAAGAACACATTGCCACTCCCTAGATCATGCCAGTGATGGAAGGAGAGACAGCCATCAGCCCCTTTCATCATGGGGTGGTGAGAGACCTCACGACCTTTGCAACGATTATGATTGGCCAAAACTCATGAATCCCAAGAGATCACTTTTTGTGTCACAATCGTGACCCTTGTTCGTATCCCACTTCGCTCCAAAGCAAGAAAAAACTCCAAAAGCATCCCTTCCTTGATTTTAAACTAGAAAAAACTCCAAAATATAACTTATCAACAATAAACACTTTTATAAGCATATTACCTAAAATCAAATGATTTTCTCCTTTGCTTTTATAATCAACAACTGCCATAAACAACAAAAGATTAGAATTTTTCTCCTAATTTTCCCCCTAGAAGATAACATCTTGACATTGAAAAGTGTGGGTTAGGGAAAGAAACCTCTTAAGATTACTAAAGGACAAGAAAAGAGAGCAACTTACCTTGATTCTAGCCTCTTAATGGTCCTTTAAAGGAAGTTTTATCAAAAGGAGTGTTTTGGGCATGAGGATCGTGGGAGTAACTACTTTAAAAAAAGACATAAAGATTAGAAGTGGGCTGATACTACCATGTTTTTACTATGAAAAACTATTTTGCCCTCTCATAAAATAACATATGATATTTCTTTACCCTTCTTTATAAATTATTTTATTTTATATTACAAATTTAATCTTCAAAAAGATAATGTTAGGTACCCAAACCCAAATGGAAAACCCAACTCAAAAGACTAGCCTATTAGATGAGATTGCAACATTGCCCCACTTCTTGAGAAGCTGATGCCCTCGGTGACCCATTTCAGGTGACCTACTTTGGATGGCTTTCACTCGAACCTTTTATGCTATATAGCCCTTTCCTAGGTACCTCTTTCTAGGTCGCTCCTTCTTTTAACATCGACAAGCCCAATGAGAGCATCAAATGTTGAGTATCAAACCCAAGAGAGAGCCTAAAAAAAAAAAAAAAAAGCCTATAAAGTGGGAGAACCCTCCAGACTTAAGTATCATTCCATAATTTCTAATAAATCGTAACATTACTTACCTCTTGAAAAGTCAATAGCCTCGGCGGCCTACTCCAAGTGACCCACTCTGGACATCTTTCACTTTAGCTTTCTTGCAAGATAGCCCTTCCCCAGGTTGCCTCTTCCGCTGGCATCGACTTTCTCAGTGATAGCATCAAATGTTGAGTATTAATCCCGAAAAGAGAGTCCAACCCAAAAGACTAGCCTATCAAGTAGGAGAGCCATCTAAGCTTAAGTACCATTCCATAATTTCTTATGGAATTGATGTGGATCGTAACATTACTCACCTCCTAAGAAGTTAACGCCTTCGGTAGCTCACTTTGGATGGTTTTCACTCTAGCTTTTTCCTAGGTCACCCCTTTCACTAGTACCATACTCTTAGTGAGAGTACCAAATATTAGGTACCAAACCCAAAGAGAGAGCCTAACGCAAAAGACTAGCTTATCAGGTTGGAAAGCTCTCCAAGCTTAAATATCATTACATAATTTCTTATGGAATTGATGTGGAATTATAACATTGCTCCACCCCTTGAGAAGCCAGTGCCATCGACAACCCTCTCCAGGTAGCCCAATTTGGACGACTTTCACTCTAGCCATCTCTGCTAAATAGTCCTTTCCCAAGTCTTCCCTTCTACTAGCACTGACACTCTCAACGAGAGCAGCAATGCTAGGTATCAAGTTTGAAGAGAGAGTCCAAACCTTAAGACTAGCACATTAGGTGGGAGAGCCCTTCAAGTTTAAATACTATTTTACAAATTCTTGTGGAATTGATGTGGGATTGTAACATTGCCTACTCCCTTAGAAGCTAATACCGTTAGTGGCTCCCTCTAGATAAATTTCACTCTAACCTTCTTTACTAGATAGCTCTTTCCTAGGTTGCTCATTCTGCTTGTACTAACACTTTCAACAAGAGCACTAAATGTTCGGTATTCGAGTCCAAAAGGAGAGTCTAATAAAAAAACTAGGCTACGAGGTGGAACCGTAATAGACTAGATAAAGTTGAATGAAAATCAGATAAAAAAAGTTGGTAGTGTCGTTTTTCTATTCCCAAAGAGACCAAAAAAAAAAAAAAAAGAAGAAGAAGAAAGAAAAATCACGTGTAGTACGTAGCCCAAATTATGGTACTCTAGACTAGCATGTTGTTCAATTCAATAGATGAAACTGGTCAAAACACAATGCCTTACTAGGGTTTGAAAGGAACTCTCTTTTTCGTAACTAATTACCAACTTTTTGATCCACTGAACCTATTCACCAAACTTTGCATGATTTCGTATTTTATTTTTCCATGTCCTTTCCGCCATAGGTCCGCGATAAAAAAGGGAAAAAAAAAACAAAAAGCGATACTTTTGGTACCATCTTATTGCTGTTTCAGTAACCTCCGCTTTCCAATCTTCTTTATTTTCCCTTTTTTCTGCGTGCATAACGTTTAGCTCAAAACTTGTAGGCCAACTAAATTTTAGGTGCTTTTTCAATTTTTGCCACGTAACGTTTAAAGTCGATATATATGATACAACAACCAAACCATAATTAAAGTTGGCAATTGTTTAATATTTTATTCAATGAAGTATTTTTTTTTTTTTTTTGCCCTTTTAAAGCAAATAAATTTTTAGTATTTTTTTAATCTTTAAATGATATCGTGATAAATATTTATTGATTGGGTAAAGGTTAAACCACCCACGAGAGACGACGTATTAAGTTTAATAAGTGAAAGCTAGCTAATTACTTTTGGCACTCTAAAGAAATATTGAACTGAAGTTTAGATAAAGATTTTGAGATTATTTTTGAAAAAAAGTAAGAAAAAAAAGGGCTACTTTTGTTTTCTTTGCTTGGCCATCATTCCAATAGCATTGCTATCTTATCTTTACGTGATCTTCGTTTTTTATTTTTAATTCCTTTTCATCAATCTTAAATAGCCGTATACTGGATAAAAATTAAAAAAAAAAAAAAGAAGAAAAATTCGTGCTAGAAATTTACCTATATGGTATGTAATTCACGGATCCGTGGATATAAATTCTTAGATAAGTTAACTAATTTGCAGAATAGGTGTTGAAAATACTTAATTAGATGAAACTAGTCCAATGCAAGCAATTCCGCAACGAACATTTGTTATTAAATGGAATTTTATTGACTCAATAAAATATGTAAGTTTTTGTATCCAACTCTCATACCCTTTATAAACACGTCAACTCATTTATTGATATAACTTTTCAATAATTCTTTTAACTTCTAAACCAATGTTCGAAGATAACATTGATAGAGAAATTTTCATTGTTAATAACAATGTTGTGTCTAATATATTTTTCAATCTCATACATTTAAAAAGTCGTTTCAAATTAAAGGCATTCCCATTACCTATATATGAGTCATGTAGTCTTATTTTATATGTTATATGAGTTTTAATTATAGTCTTCTCTTTAATATGTTATATGTGATTCCATTTTCAGATATCTTGTAACGTCTTAATCTAAAGACATTATCAGCCCGCCACGTGTCGTTAGAAGAACAAACACGCTAAGGTTATAGATTTCTAAGACCACAAATATGTATTTCAAATATCATCAATCACTCACATAAAGTGTAACTTTTAAAAATTTTTCATATCAAAATAATTTGTTCTCAACATTAACTAGCATAACTTAAAAAATCCAAACTAAAACAGAAATGATAAATCCTTACATATAAAAATGTCTTCAAAAGAAACTAACTAAATCATCATATGTTTCTTCTTCTCAAATTACTAATAACTAATCTCAATTATCAACAGGATGGTCATAACCGCTATCGCTCTTCCCATCATCGACAAATATGTCATAGCCCGTCAAATCATAGATCATAGAATCTTCACCGAAAGCACATGCATATGAACACGCATATCACAATATCACATACAACTTATTTTCTAATGCAATAAGAACAATTTAATTATCTTTTCATTAGTCTGCAACCAACACAGTTTAGGACTATTGATCACTAATCCTAAATTCGGAGTAACTCATGACCCCGATGAAAACCATATTATCATAATATATACATATATAGATGCGTTTCACAATTAAGCTGGTAACGACTTCTAATCTATAGGAATCATCTCCAGGTGCACCTCCACTCGGGATACTGCCATACAAGGATCATCAGGTTGCCAGCCTTAGTATCACACTACTATTGTGGTCTTTACTAACCGCAGTCAAACACAACCAACACACGTTTCAATTAAAGTCAAATATGTGTTAAGTCAAATTTTGCAACTAATCCTACAAGCACAGACAAATATACATGGTAAGGTCATACCTGGTATTGCCCCAACTCAAATCCACCAACAGAACTTCATACAAGAACAAAGATCTTAATCTCACTCATATCCTGACCAACAATATGTCTCAATTAATTTAAATTGCCACACAATTAAACCATAACCCTAAATTCCATAATTTGACTAAAAGATATAAAACCCTAACCATATATCTATGAAATTAGAATAACACACACCTTCTATTCTTGGTTTACAATCCAATGGAACCCTTCAATACAACTATCTCCAAATCCCTTGATTTCTTCACAACTTCATTCAATATATATATATATATATATAAAGTCTCAAATTAGAAATTCTATCATAATAACAAATAAAGTTCATTGATTATTAGCATGGTATAGATTCTTACGTACTTAGAACTTGTAGATCTCAATTAGGAAATCGGAACCCTAATTCTCAATTCTCCTGAATAATAAACTATAATTAAAATTCCATAATTTACAGATCTCATAATCCATAAATCTTATAAAACCCTTACCTTTCTCCTTGATTTGAAATCACAACTTCACATCTAGATCCACCTTTGATCCTCAACAACAAATCTTTGATTCCCTTTGAAACAACACATAAACCTAGATTATAATCTAAAGAATATTTCTTCAAAATCATAAGAATTATAAAAACCCTAATAAAAATATTACCTTTTTCTTGAATCGGAGTCTTCCAAATCCCTAATCACACTAGGGTTTGCCACAACTCTTGAATCTCCTTCAATCCATAAGACAACTAGCATAAGAAAAGATTTATCTAAAGGATTTGATTGAAAAGATTAGAGGAATGTTACATACCTAGGGTTTTTTATCTTTGAAAACTCCTAGGGTTTCCAAATGAATGGGAGGTTATATATAAGCTTTTAGAAGAAGTTGAAAAGGTTTGAAGACTAGGGAAATTCGTCTGTCAAATGATAAAAATATCCACTTAACAACATTATATTACATTCATACCCTTCAATATGAATTATTTATTTGTACTTTACATATCTTACATCTATAATATTTTTATTAGAATATCTAGTTATCCTTTCAATATGCTATGTCTATTTGTTTAAACAACTTTATACAAAGGAATATATTTTTCTATACGTAGTTTAGTGTATTAACTGTTCAGATAGATGTAACAAGTACAAATAAACTTTTGTTGAATATATGCATAGCAATTTACAAAATTTACATGCTTTTTGGATCCAACAACTCTATGGTAAACCTTTTAGACATTGATAATATAGAGATCTCGAAAATATAAGAAAAAGGCGTTTTTTTTCCCTCTTACACGTATGTTTTCAGTATTGTTTGATAGTTTCTTGAAGTACTTACAACTTAAAATTATACACTGGCACTAATATCCGACTACGCCAATGTTCAATGTAATGGAGTGTTAATAATGAATATTTTATCATTTTAAATAATTAATCATAAAAATAGGCCAAGTTAATATATCAAAGACCACATTTACCCTTTTAAAAACGCAAGGGGGGCGGGAAGCATCACAGTATCCTATGTCTAAAGCAAACTAAGATCAACAAGGCATGTTCGCAGGACTCATAAGTCATCTCTACGAATAGACATTCGGCAAGAGTCTATTTGTACTTTTGTAAGTAAAGGGTCTCCTTTTGAAAGGATGAGTGCTTCCAAAGCTTCCACTAACAACCCCGAAAAGGTGGTTCTTTTGGCAATAGAGATATCATTCATTTAATCAGACAGCCTAGCACGTTTTATGCAGGGAACCTTCCTCGAATTTCACCTTACCAATATAGCTAAAAAATGATCTCTAAGTTAGTGATTAGATGAGTCTATATATTGAAAGGTGATATTCCTTTATATATATATATATATATATATATATATTTAAATTTATGATCCCAACCATTCTCATGAGATATGTGAGTAGGGTTGCAGAAAGTATAGATTTATTTATTAGGCAAACCTATTAAAAAAATATCCGAAAGCTTTCGTGAAATACCCCGAATTTTACCAACCTAAATTAGAAATGTGACAATTAAATACTATGAAAATATAGGTAATTTTGGATCTTATTTTACATTTAACTTATTAATTGAATTTAGATAGTTTAGTCAATTGATTTTCATAAACTATAGATATAATTAGATAATTTAATTTGTAAATGGACTTAATTGAAATTAGGAATTCCAATACCACAAATACTCTTTTCAACTTATAAAATTACTATAATTTCCTATCTCCAACATACCAAGCTATTTAATTCCTTGATATCGATTTCTCAAGTTGAATTACCGAAATTCTAATTCACTAAAATTAAACCTTAATCTAAATTTAGATTAGACTCGAGTCAATAACTCACTAATTATACCTAAGGTTATAAATATCAAGTGTAGTATGACCGATTAATTTTTAGGGTCTATTAGATAGTAAACGATAGTTTAAAGATGAATTGCTAGGGTTGAAAAATACGCGATAGAAAGAAATGATCAATATCTACCAAACTAGAACTCGAATAAAAATTCTGAATACATAATCATAAAATTTAGAATTTTCTGACCCTTTTGAGCACAATACTCTAATTTGACCTATTTGGACTAGAAACCCTAATCGCGTGTGAAAATTTTGATAATTTAACATAATTAGGAATAATAAATGAATTTAATTGAAAATAAAGACTCTAATGTCATAAATACCTAATTTAACCCATTAAGCAACATCGATTACCTATTTCAACAAATTCGAATTAATTAATCATTTTCAATCATCAATTGAACTTTATTAATCAAGTTTAACATCTAAAACCCTAAATATCCAATTTAGACATTTTAGCCTAAATTCCAACTCCTTAAATCTTAGAAATTTAAATCTAAATATTTGTTTTCAAATACCAATTCCTAAGCCCCTAAAACCCTAAATTCAAGTAAGCTATTAATTTTCCTTTAATTAGATTTCCTAAAATTAATTTCTAATGCCATTAGTTAATTCTCTTTCTTACTTCTTAAAATCCATTTCTAATTCCCTAAAGCCCATAACCTAAAGGCCTAATTTCTTCTAAAACCCTAAGCCCAATTATTCAAAGATCAAGCCCATAAACCTAAGACCAAAAGCCCATGCATCAAAGCCCATCCCATTAGACCATGTTCTTATCATGCACCCTCACACATGATATGAAATCTCAATGTCTAGAAAAAAATCTAACCTTATGAAAAGACCAAAATAACCTTAGCTACTTCAAGAAGGTTTCTTCATCTATGAAAAGACCAATTTGCCCCTTAAATATCTACAATGTGAACACAAGAAAATATCAAGTGTGTGAAAAGACCAAATTGACCTTAACCAAGTCTAGAAGATTCCTAACCCTAGGAAAAGACTAAAATACCCCTTAAATATCTACACAAGAAAATATCTTCTAGAGTTAGAAGACCAAAATGCCCTCAATTAATCAAGCAAAATGACTAAAAAGCCCCTAAACCTAATTGAAATTACAAGACCTAAAACAATATAAATATACCTATTAGAAAACCCTAATTTCTTCTTCCATCTATGCAACCCACAACTCCCCAAAATCCTCTCAAAACATCTCCCAAAACCCACAAAAATCCTACAAGAATTCTACAACAATTCCTCTTTAAATCTAGCATCCAATAGGCAATGAAATTCATGATTTCTCTACCATCCAATCTCTCAATTTCTTCCCCAAATCCAATCTCCATTTCAACCAATTCTAGATGATTTTGAAGGCTAAAAGAAAGGTTGAAGCTAGGGAAATTAGCTTGAAGAAGCTACATCAACTTAAGGAGTAGGGTAGTGAAGCTTTAGCTAATTATTTCACAATTCAAGTAAGTAATGTTAGTTTGATTATTGAATTTGTATGATTGTTGTATTTTCTTGTTGAAATTATTGTTAGATGGTGATATCAACATAGATTTAATAATAATAAGGTTTTGGTAAATATAGATATATGTTTTCTTATAAACCGAATACCATAAATATATGTATAAATGTTGTTTTGATAAAATTATCATATATATAATATATATATGATGTGTCTAATGTATGGTATATAATTGATCTAATATGTTATTATATGTGTGTATTTGATTTAGTTTTTAATAAGTTATAATGTTGGAAAATGAATCAAATGGACATAAGCTTAATATTATATATAAAAGGCATGTCATGTTAAATTACTGAAATTATGATCAATATATGCATATAAGCATGTGAACATGATATATCATCTTATGGAATTTGGGTTTGATAAGTTAAACATGTTGATGAATTAATTTATGATAATATAAGTTGCTGGAATTAATTATTGCATATGTCTTTGTGAAATTTAATTAAAATATCAAATGAAATTATTTTTGAATGAAATTTATAAAAAATAGATTAACATGTCTATATACAAACTGTAAATTTTCGTGATTTTTGAAATACATTTACTATTTTTAAAATTAAATTACAAAATAGCAAAACAGGGCAAAACAGTGTTTCGGCCAGCAGTGGTGGCGTGAATTCATATGGCCGAACCGGTGACTTTTTCTCCTTCTTTTTCATGAAACTACAACGGTTTGAAAGCTTAATAAGTCTACTTTAATGGTGTAAAGAACCGGCAAGAACCGGTCGGTTGATGGTCAAATTCGATCGAACCGATCGGTCGTCGCTGCCTATGCCCTGTTCTGGACAGTTTTGAATCAATTAAAATTAAAACCATAATTAACTAATTAATTTAGGCCAAATGACCTTATAAACATATAAATATATGTTAGGAAGTTTACATAAAAATTTGAGCTTAAGAACCCGTGTTTAAGATAATAAACCGATTTATTAAAATTAGGGTGCACACTAGTTTTCTATAGGAAATGAAATGAAGGAATTTAAGGTAAATCAATTCTAATCAAATGAATATGAAATAAATGTAAATAATGTGTTTTCATGTTAAATTATGAATTTTAAGATAAATAATTAATTATTTTTATTTTATGAATTTATTTAATAAAGTAAGTATAAATATAACATCACAAGATAGTACAAACATAATAGGAAACTAGTTTAGATTCCTTAGTCCATTTAGATGTAAAAATAAATTATAAATGACATAAATAGAATAATTATATAAAGTTGTTTTACTTAATAAAAGTTTAATAGATTGATTATAGGACATACTATAGAATTTACCATTTTAAATGACCTAATTACCATTTAGTAAACTTGACTAGTTAATTATATTCAACTTGATTAGATAAAATTAATATAGATTTATTAACTAATATTAGCTTAGTAAATTCTTCAGAAACCAACAATTTATACTTAGCTATTAATTGATGAATACCTATATGATCATATTAACTTGAAATTGCTTCGATTAATATGTTAGGTTAAACCTTAAATGATAAGGAGTACGTAATTTCTAAAATATGATAGACCACGAATAATAAGAGGAGTATGTTGTTTCAAATGTAAATTCGCTAGAAAACTAAGTGGTTAATACATGTTTGATATAAGTTGATAATTGAATCAAATGCTTATATGAGTTAATCTTTGAAGCAGATATTTGTTAGGAGTCTGCCTTCTGCTTTATCTTCTTGTCTATCTTCTGATTGTTCGGAGCACAGACTTGTACCAGGTACGCAGTGACTTGTGTGTTGCTTAGGGTAGGCATGCTAAATGAACTAATACTTAAAGACCTTAATAATTGCTTGTTGCTTGTGCGTGGCCGTTTTTGAGACCTGGCCCGAGGGGCGGCAACCTTGCTAGGCGGTGCCAGCACGGTAGTTAGGCGCTTAGGCCACCATGGGCATGGTGGTACGGTGGGTAGCTGATGGGGGAACGGTAGCGGGATAACGTCTACCTGGATCGGAGAGAAGTAATGTAGTGTGGTTCACGTTTATGGGACCGGTTGAGCTACACTATATTATGGACTGTGATGGGTAGAGATGCGTAACGGCTGTGACCCCCAGACGAGGCTATTACTTGTAGAGGTAGGAGATATAGGTATTCGGGCTGCCTATATCAACCCCCTGAGCAGTTGCTGCTACTCAGGACCCCCAGGTTCCCAGCGTGTTGCCGGAGTGTGAGTGCTCCACTGTTGTTTGTCGCACTTTAATTTAAAGATATAAACTATTGGTTGTTGCATTGCATATAGAATAGGCATGTGTGCCCATCTCGTGTGTGCTTGTGTTGCTGTCGTACTGGGCTTCGGCTCATTCCTTCTTTTTCAGGTGAAGATCTGGATGCTTGTGATTATCGGGTATGGGACGATTCTAAAGGAGCTTGTAACAAGTTGAGTGCCTAGGAGTGTAAACTGTTTATGCTATTGGTAAAAGTTATTGATCATCTTTTCAAACTTATGATTCGATAAGGGCATATCTATGAGCCCATGGTTGTATCTTGAGATACCAAACACTATGTACTTTGAGACCTGATGGTATGATATTTATTTATAAACGTTTGTCTACTCACAAAAGTAGCCTATTTGAAAATCGTTTTGAGAAATTTACTTTATTATATGTAATGATCTACTCAAGAAAGTAGCCTATTCAAAATTTTAAAGAAATGTATTCTTTTCCGCTGCAACTCTAGTTGTTTTCAAAATCCAATTCAACGATTTCAGAATCTAAAATTTGTTTAGCAACGATCACGATAAACTGTAGATTAGGTCAGCCTTAACGTATAATGCGTAAGTGTTATACGTGGCGGCTGGCACGCCTTGAATCAAATTCGGGGCGTGACATTTCGAATATGATTTCGATATATTTTCCTTATTGTTCTTCTCAACCTCGTCAAATGCAAATTCTATATAATATATTTAGGTAAATTACAACTTGAATTCTCATATTTCTATAGTAGCTTCGATTTTGAATTTATTCTATTTGGACAATATAAGATTTGAAAAAAAAAAATAATTAGAGGGTTTGAAATGCAATAAACTCTTTTGGTAATTAATATATGTTTTTTTTTTTTATAAATTTAGTAAGAGTAAAATCTTTTTGAGTCATAAACTCATAAGTTGGATAAAAAAGATTTATAATAAATTCATATATTAAAAGTCAATAAAATTACAAAATTAAGATAAAAATACACAAAATGACAGAAAAGGAAAAAGGAAAAAAAAGTAGAACTTATAGGTGCTGTATATTTATGTTAGTTTTGCTTTTTGCTGTTTTATTTGCATATTGTGCTTTGTTTCCAATAGAGATATACACTACTCCAGTAGTAATTATTTATCACTTTGTATGTTGTTAAAATTAATCAACAAACATATATTAACTTCTTATTGGCTCATAGTAATTAATTTAATAAACTAATGTTAATTAAAATATTTAGTTAGACCATGTATTAAATATAATAAAAAGATTTCAGATTATTGAAAAAACACTTTAAGAGCATATAATGACAGAAAAAATAAAAATAAAATAAAACATAGCTGACACGTGCTATTTAGTTATGCTACTTTTACTTTGCCCTTTTTGATGCACCTTCTGCTTTGCTTCTATTATAAAAATATACTTGAGTGGCACGTGGGCATAAAAATTAATTTCTATTTGACCAAAAAGCAGCGTCCACGATGAATACTAAGCTACAATAGTCAATGAGTGTCTAAAAACACATGCTAAAATGTCAAAATGCATAAATTTTTATTATTCGGATTTTTATTTTTCTAGTTTTTCGTTTTATACATAATTTTTTTCTAAAAGAATGATTTTTTTCTTTTAAATATTAAGCAACACAAACGTATTATCATTTGATTAGATCATAATAATTAATGAACAAAAAAACATAATTAGCACGTTCTGTATATTTACGCTAGCTTTACTTTTCTCTGTTTTATGCGCATCTCGGACATTGTTTCTAATAAAAAAAAAATATATATATAATATATATTAAAGTAGTAATATGGTTGGGCCAAAAAAACGTAGTAATATAAAAAATAAATTAATTCCTATTTGACGATAAGTGGTTGGCCACTATTTATGACTAGCCAACGTCGTGATTTATAACTTAATTTTATGTATTTTTACAATTACACAAAAGAAGTTTTAAATCATCAATTTGTATATTTAATTATATATTTAATTGCTATTATTTATATCTAATCTTATTCTGTTAATTGTTGTTATCTTTTCATAACAAGCAGTCAATAACACCCATAATATTTTATTTATATATTATATTTTGATTGCAAGTCATATTGCCAGCAACAAAAAAATCCACATTATTAATATAAAGCAAAAAGAGACTAGATACAAAAGGTAGGATCGTAATTAAATATCCAATTAGGTGTATAAATTGACAATTTAAGATTTTAGGTGTATAATTATAAAAAGACATAAAATTGAGATATAAGCTACAACATTATTTTATTTATGATAGGCTTGAACAAGTTAATAAGTGTCTTGAAAAGACACATTTAGATGTTGAAAAGTGAATTTTGTGGATATTAGCATTTTAACTTTATTTTCATTCAATTTTTATAAATTTACCCTTTAAAATATTATCATATGCTTAGTTGTTGAAATTATAAGTTAAAAAGAAAATTACTTTTTCAGTTTTTTTTTTTTTTAGAAATTACATAATATCAACCATGAATTAGTGGATGGTAAACATCACATTTGGTATCTGAATTAAATTTGTACAATTATTTTCTTAAGTTTAAAAGTATCAATATACTACCTAAACCAATTTACTTGTGTTTGCAATTTATTATTTGAACTTTATCAAATTTTATAATTAACTACCTGAATTTAACTTATTATTAAAATTAACTATATCATCAATTCAACAAGTTCTTAAGTAGTAAATTAACACTTAAAATTTTAGATAATTAATTGTACAAATTAGTAAAGTTTAGGTACTAAATGTGGCATTTACCCATTAATAAATGAGCAAAAATCACATTTGGAAGTTCATTCATTTTTATAATTAAACACTTGAAATTTGAAAAAAAATCAATTTATGATCTACAATTTCTTTTGGATTGCTTATAATATTTAAACTATCTCGATTTAAATAATTAATTGCAAAATAAATCAAATTCAATTACCTAATTACTAAAATCGATAAATTCATATACCAAATTGCCTCATTTTAAACTTCATGTAGGTATTTGCCAGAATGATTATAATACACATACCTTAC
Source organism: Combretum micranthum (assembly GCA_024138025.1). Lineage (NCBI taxonomy): Eukaryota > Viridiplantae > Streptophyta > Magnoliopsida > Myrtales > Combretaceae > Combretum > Combretum micranthum. Next base: position 92,895 of record JAMXBD010003815.1, read on the forward strand.
TTGTGATATTGACTCTTCGTAAATTGATAGAAAAATTGAACGCAAGTAAAATAGGGATCAAATTCAAGCATTTTTCCATTGTTATTTTTATTTATATAATCTTAAATATTAAAAAAATAAATTATTGAAAAGTTGCTTTTGAAAATACAATATTACACTATAAGCGGTGGTAGTGGGTTTCGTTCCCTCATCCCATAGTATAGGGGTCGAAAAAAAAAAAAAAACCCACCAATTCGTAAATCAAACCAAATCAAACAAAAAAAAATATGGTTTTTAAACAATTGGTTTGAAAATGTTTGTTGCATGTATTACTATGTTGCATGTGAATATGTATGTTGTTTGTTCATGCGCATGTTTGGGTGGTTTGGCATAATAGGCCTTGCGCTCCTTCCTTTTTATCCTTTCAAGAGTAGGTGATGAACTAGTAGTTTTCTATTTAACCAGTTGTGACATTTACATGGACTATAGGAAAGATGATAGTGGAGCCAACTTTCCAATTAACTATTAGATGAATAGAAATTTAAGATAGCTAGAGTTGATGTAATCCCTGGGTTTTTACCATATCATGAGTTAAAAATTTAAAAGAATTAAAAATCTAAATCTAATTTTATATCCTGAAATAATAAATGTTTTGGTATTATATTAACTAATATCCCATATATATATATATATATATTTTAAAGTCTAGTTGTTTCATATGCATTAAGGATTTTTGAAATTTCGTTTCCAATATTTAAATCTTTTCCAAGAGTACTGGAAATTTATTTACAAGCTGTTTATCATAAGTTTTAAAGCATGGATGTACTATCCTTTCTATTAATAAGGTTTCTTTCATTAAATGCTAAAAACGATAACTCCTAGTTACACCATACTTATTTTCTTTACGAAAAAGGTAATAAGAGATTTAAAGGTTTGCACCAATTAAATATTATTGTTTTAAAAAAAAAAAAATGATATTTCCAAAATCTACTTTTCTAGCATACTTTTTTCTATCCACACAAAATTTTTTTTCTAAGCCTTCATATTTTTATCTTGAAAAACCCTAAGATCATATTTATAAGCTATACAACTAGTGTTTTGGAAAAAAGAAAGTGAAGTAACCTCAAAAAGCACGACATGTATCTTTGTTTGTCTTGTTTTCAAAGATTTTAGAAAGTATCTTTATTAAATACACCAATATATGTGCACATTTCACTCTTCACGTGTGAAACGTTGTTTCTAGCAGGTATCATGTTTTAGAAAGTTGAAAAATGAAACTAAACCTGGTTTGCTAAAAGATGTTAAAAACAAATGAAAACTTGCTTTTGAGTTTATTTAAACTTAAAAATGAATAATTTCTAATATTAAACAAAAGTTATCTGAGCTTATTTGAAGAAAGAATAACAAAACATGCAATAAAACCGAGTAAATCAACCCTGTAAGCTCTTGTGATAGATCTAGAGATAGGTTTGAGAAGACAAGTCTCATGTTGGATCAACAGGTTATTAGGAGTTGTTGTGTTGGGAAGCATTTATGCATGTTTGATGCTAGGATCTATTCTGGAAGAGTTTATAGTGAGATTGAGTTATTTTAGAGGTTGTTATGTTTGTTGTTGGTGTCACAGCTTAGTTTTAACCTCGAGTTAGATCAGTGGGAAGCCTTGTGTAAGTGTCGAGGGGTAAGTTTTGATGTATAGTATATTGTGGCTTAAAGTCTAGCCCTCGACATAACTGCAACAGTCACTGAAGGTTGTTGCGACTAAAAGTAAGTTTGAGTTTTGGAGCACAATACCCATTGTGGCCTACGATCGAGCCATCAACGTACCCCCCGACAAGCACTGGGGGTTGTCATGGCTAAAATAAAACAAAGTGTATGAAGCACAACTTTTGTCGTAGCCTACTGTCGAGTCGTCATGTGCTCACGACACAAATCATAAGCTTTTTAACAAGCATGCAACCCCTAGTTTCTTGAAGCACAACATGGTTTTCTTGTAGCAATGTACCTTGCGACCCTTCCTAAGTGACTTTCGACCTTTTGTTTGCTAAGGGTTGAGCCTGGTTTTGAGTAGTAATGTGACCTTTGACCTAACTTAAGTAGTAAGCAATGATGAAGAACATAAGTTAAGAAATAAAAAATCTAGGATGCTTAAGCTCTTATAAGAATTCTATCTTCTTTGTTATGTGTTTAGTGGTATGCTTATTGTCTTACAAGAGCTTTCAATCAAGACCTAAAGTTTCCAGTAGGCTACTATGATCTCTAAATAGGATGCATAGGTGAGTGACTTGAATCTTAGCACAATATTGTGCTTGTAATATGGTTGCACCTATCTCTATATGAGCATAACTGGTTATGTATGGGGATGGGGATAATATATGTTGTATGGTGCTTGAATGTGAGACAAGTTTTAATATCATAAGTGATAAAAAAACTTCATGTTGCTGATGTGTAATGATTATTGATGGTTGTCTGACATTGTATGATCACCAATAATATGATCTAAGTCTTATATGCCAATAAACTAAAATAGACATGCATTGCATGACAGCACATTGCATTCGCATCATACACATATCATGTGTTGATATTCCGATTCTATGGTAATGCTTTGTCACTCTAGAAGAGTGTGGGTGGGATTATCATAGGGTTGTTGGTCTAGGCATATACTACTTGAGCTAGTCCCTTCAACTCCCAAGGAAGGGCGTAAATCCCCATTGGCTTGGATTTCGATCATTCAAACTGTGCATTACATATGGTTAAGCGTGGAATTGCATGTGATTGTAATTAAAACTTATTTGGCATTTGTTTGAAGTGTGGTCTGGTCATGTTATCTCACTAAGCTATAGTATGCTCACACTTCTACAGACTTTATGTGCTTTTAAGGATCTTTAGAGTGGATCCAAGCTTGAGGCAAGGAGAGGTAGTAAGCTTCGAGGGGAAATCTAAGGCTCGAGTGAGAGTTGGAGATAGTTCCTTTTGTATATTATACTATATGTTTGTTTCTTGTAAGCTTTGTAAAGCTTTGTTAGGATTTGATCCTAAGTTGTTTGTAAGGACGTATGTTGTAAAGAACTTATATGTATGCAAAAATTTCTCATCTAGACAACCTCATGATCCTTTTCAAAATGTCCACGCCTCGGAGTTTCCTAATAGTATGATGCCCGCAAGCTTTATAGAAAAGTCTTGGTTGGCTTATTTATATTTCATGATTTTCCAAGTTATCGTAAAGGGCATCAATCTACTAGGGTAACCTATGGGAGTGTGACAGTTGCGAACTCTTGAAGTTTAGATATTTATTATGGTTGTTTTACGTTATGAAACATTTTCATATGATGTTTCTAAGTTGGATTTAAGTTAGCGCTTAATTTATGCCAACTTTTCTTTATGATGTTTTCATTAATATGAGATGTTGAAGTTATGCTTGGTTGGTTTAGCAAGATCTAAGCCTTAGCATGCCCATGTAAACCCCCAAAGTTTTACGATCAATTTAATTTTAAATTGTAGTTAAAAAGTCAATCGGAAATCCTAAAGTCAACGAAACCCTAATCAAACGCAACCGTTCAAGTTCGGCCATCCCGTATTTGTAACCTTAAGTGAGTAAGTGAGAGATTAGTATGTAGAATAGTTCGTAATAACATGAGAAAGCTTAAAAAAATATCATATTAGTTAAACCGCGATTCATTTTGTGCTAGATCGGATATAGTTTTTGAAAAGCGTGTCCCAAGGCTTGGAATAGTAAAAATATTCCAGATGTACCGTTAGATTCGTAAAGATATAAGGTTTTCAAAAATATCAGTTTTATAATTTTTGGGTTACTAAAAATATCAGATATCACAATTATACGTGTATTTTCTTACTATCGGTATTTTATTTGTCATGTCTACTTTACACCACACTATTCAATACTATTCTACACTATTTATCTATCTCTACTTTTTTTTATAACCTACTCTTACAACTATACACTTATTTTCTTACAATTTTCATTTCCAATATCATTCACATCTCTCATATCTTACTTTTCATTAACAAAAATATAAAAAAATAAATAAATTCTCTCTCTCTTCCACTCACAATTTGCGCTGGCCTTCTCTCTTACACACACAATTTGTTTTATTTTTCATTTATTTAATTAACACAAATTACCCTCCGATTTTTCGTATAAATACCACCTCTTCCTTCCATTTCCTTCACACCTTTCATACACTATAATTACTCTCCTAAAATTTCTCCAAAAGGTCTCTCAAATTTTCTTTAGTTTCTACTTCCTCTATAGGTAATAGTCTAACCTTTCTATGTGTTCATTTGCTTAGTATGAATATAGTGTGTGTTTTCTAAACCTATGGAGGTTAGGAAAGCAACAGTATGTTCATACTTTGTTTTTGTTCATGAATCCATTCCCCTTTATGTTGTTCTTATGATTATCTAACTAAATATATCTATATAATTATACATATCTTTCAGAGCATATAAGCTCATTTGTTACTGCAATTTATTTACTTAACTTGCAATTTATCTACTTTCAAGTTGTTTTAAGACTAGTCTTTCTAGTCTTGGATTTGTCCTCATCAAGTCAAAACAATTTTCTTTTCTTTTGGGATTAGTCTGTTCTTAGTCCAGGGAAGCCTTGAAGAAGCTAAGGCTCCCAATACTTGACAATTATTATTATACTTATTTATTTCTTATGTTTTTTATTACCTTTTCTTATGATATTTTTAGCTTTTATAAACTACATGATCATATTCATGCATGGCTAATAAGTTGTTGTCCAAGTAAGAAGATGAATCTTTTGATGAAAGAATAAAATTTGATCAAAGTTTTTCCAAAGACTTAGAAAAATATTTTCAAATAAATCTCTTTTGAAAGTTTATGTAAAACTCATCATGAAATTTCAAGCTATTAATAAATGAAGTTTCTTTAAAGTCTAAAGATATCTCCTTCTCAAATAACAAAAGAAGTCTTGATATATAACTTGGTACTATTTTTATCAACTTTCTAAACCAAAAGCTAAAGTTTTCAAGAAGAATCAATTTACAAGGAAAATGAATTTTCAAAGAATAAACTTATCAAGTACTACTAAAGAAAACTTTTGAAAACTCTATTTTTCAATTCCTAGAAATAAATTTTGTAGATAACCTCAAAAAACCAAACTTTATTTTCAACTCACTTTTGATAAACTAAAGAATCAAAATATAGTATATTAGATCATCCAAAAATTTATAAGAAACTTCACCCACATAAAGTAAAGTCTAACAAATCCAAATTTCCAAAACACTAGGAAAGATTGTTTTAAGGAAATAAATTAAATAAGACAACACCTATAGCTTCATGCATAAATTATGAGTCTATTTATATACATAAGGAATTCTTTTCAATAATATACATATTTGAGTTTTACTTAAACAAAGCCTTAGTAAAGGAAGGATTAGAAAATATTATTTTTCAAGAAAGGAATTTTCGTATTAAATCTGCACCCTTCTAATCCAAGACCTAAATGACCTTTTATAGTAAATGAAACCTTGGAAATGAATAGATCTTTTTGAGTAGGTAGAAAACGACATATAATATACAAAATTCCGAGTTAAAATGAGCAAGTTATGGCCATTTTAAATTGGAACTTTCTTCAAATCCGATTTTACCGCAAAGTGAAGATGGATTTAGACTCTTCAAAATAAAAATTCTATGAAAGACTCATTTTGGGTATTTCATCTTGTTTAGGTAAAGAAGGAACCGATATCGCCTTCTTAGAAGATTATTTCGATTAGGAGTGATCATCATGGAGTGAGTTAACCCCTTACTAATTATATTTTCTTGATTGTGCTTATAAGTAGTAGCATTAGAGAGTAAGGAAGAAGATAAATGAATAAATTTTGTGTGATTTGGATTCATGATTGATTGATGTGGTTGTTGAATAAAAGCTAAGTATATCGAAAGAGGAATTGATGAATAACTTATGTTTTCTTGCAATGGTATGATGAATATTATATTTGATCACATTTAACTTGAACTCAATTGAATAAATTAATATTAAAAACAATTCATGCATAATATTGTGAGTCACATTTATTTTTCATTACTATTCTTCGTGTGGGAAACGAGGAGTCGTAGCGGTGGCTAGTAGGAGCCGAAAAGTCTATATGGGCTAGTAGGAGCCGGAAAGTCTACAGGGCAAGTAGGAGCCGGTAAGTAAATTCCTCTAAAACTCAAGGTGTTTAGAACTTCTCTAAAAGGTAAAATACTCTTTTAACTTGTACCCTTTACTCTATTGAATTAATAATAATCCTTATAATGTTCCTTGATAGGAATTTATTAACAACACAATTGGGATGAACAAGTTATCATGGACAATAAGGAATTCATGAAAGCTCCTTTTTTTATTTCATAAGTTTCTTGTAATGAATTGATAATGATACAAACTTGTTTTAGATAGAAAATTGAGGAGGATGAAAGGAGATATCATGATATCATTAAAAATAAAACTTTATCATAACATATGTATCATGTTATGCATTAATTATTTGGAAAAAAAAAACATCTACACATCTTGTAGGCATTGTCAATAGTGAGTTATGAGATCTAATGACGGATATATTGATATCACTTCAACCTACATATTTAAATAAGAAATCTAAACCAATTATTATAAATTGTTTATGGATTGTTAGGTAAGAACAAGAAGCAATCATAAGTTATAGCATGGACTTGAGATAAAGTGGAGGTTTGAGCATAATTGAAAGAGAAAAACTAGAGTTAATTAGGATTAATGATTCAAAGATTAAAACTTGACAATGGTTTCAAGATGATAAACATTTATTATTTATAACTTTGAGAAAAATTGGATTAACAAGTGGATTAAGTGATAAAGAATATAAAATTGAACTTTATGGAACTAAGAAAACACCCCTGGAAATTAGATTAGATTAGTACCAAAAGGATCCTTGAATTGATTTGAGGATGAAGATGCTACAAAGAAGACAGTCTGGTCAAGCCAGTTGATTATTCTTAGTCAATCATAGTTCATTTGGACTCCTCACTCAATGATGGGAAAATATGATAGTGTACATATATAAATATAGGAAAAAAGATATTGAAAATGTCTCTACTTTGCAATTTGGGTAAATTAGTGTCTGAACTTTTAAACTTTACATTTTTGGTGTCCCTATTTTTACTTTTTTTCGCTCATATTAGTGTCTCTAAAGGCACCAAAAATATAAAGTTTGAAAGTTTAGGTACTAATTTACCCAAATTGCAAAGTAGAGACACTTGTAATGCTATTTTCTTGATAAATATATCTAAGTCAATATACAAATTGTAATGCCTAAACTAAGGCATTACAACCCATCACTTGTCATCTTTTCAAACGCACATACAAATATTAAAATATCTAAACCACAATACTTACATCACATAACTCCAAAACCCACATAAAGGATACTCAATATGAAAATTCAAATAATATAACTTCAATAACATCTATGTTGGCATAAACCAAGCCAATTGATAAAAATCCTCATAAGAACATAAAACTAATAACTTATAAAATCTTTTCAATGGGAAACCTAAAGGAAATCTAACAACTCAACATGATAAATAAAACTCCACTCCAGCCATCTACATATCAACTAGGTAATCGAGTCCACTATCATCCTCCCTAGGCTCTACGAAGACATCAAAGCTAGATAAATCGTATACTATCTGGTCTTCAACTGTTCTTGAAAAATAAAAAGGAATGAGCACAAAGGCCCAGTACATCCAAACCGAAAACACAAACGTATGATCATACATCACACAGTTCACACACAAAAGTTAGTATCTAATGCAGCAAGCATCAGTTATTATCTTTTCATTAATCCCACATACAACACAGTTCAAGATCATCCACGACTAATCGCAAACTTGGAGTAACTCAGACTCCTTAAAAACAAGCATTATAGGAAAATAAGTAATATAATATATATATATATATATATGGTGGTGGAATCTCCCACACACACCCGGTTGCCTTATCCGTACTACTC